>RJWM01005823.1:0-88857 GCA_004363535.1 Dasyprocta punctata | reverse complement strand
AAATGACTTGGATAATTTCTAGGAATGCCAGGCCTCAGGGTTGGGCCACTTATGATACTGGATGTGGAAATCTTCAAGGCCAGACTGTAGATCACATGACTCAAAGGGCCCCCACCTGAGTCCTCTGTAACAGTGATGGATCTGACAATCAAATTTTGAGGCAATGTGTTTCCAGTACACAAATGAACCAGGAGAGAGCTAGAGAAAGTGAAGCATAGGACATGGGAAGATAAAACAAAATAAAAAATCATACCAGACCAAAAAAAAAAATGTTTCTCCAAAACCTACCATTATGTGCCAAAATTACACACTTACACACACACACACACACACACACACACACACACCCCTGAGTAGACAGGAATAATTAGAGAAAAAGAAAGATTCCAAAAATTCTGGAGGAAATAGCATTAATAAGACACGGTTATATATTTAAAATCTTTCCCAAATAGCATGTGTACATCCTTGTGATGGATCTGTGAGTCAATCAGAATACCACTGAATGATCTAGGAGTGGACATGAGACCAACCAAAAGTTTCTCTGGGATTTTCAAACCAGAAGTGAGGGAAAGAATCCATTTGTCCTTAGACTATGAGCTTTAAGACTATCAATCTAGAGTAACCTAGACCATGTGCCCCATGCACACAGAAGCTGATCTGACGGCATGAAGCCAATGTGTCAAGAGAAGCAGATCCAAGAGACTGCATTCTAAAGATGTCTTCCTTCTCCTAAGGAGTCACTGACTCAGGCTACTCCAACCCTGCCATTCCCAGTGGTAGGTTTCTTATCTCACATCATCAGCTTGATTCTAGAAGGTCTCCTTGTTACAGTGACAGTAAAACTCAGAATCAAGATGTAACACACTGTGGGTTGGGCTTTATGTGTACGTATATGCTATCTAGAGCTGAGAATTTCTAAAAACAAACCAATGTTTTACATCAAACTTGTACATCACATGTTCGTTAGTAATATGACTGTACTCTGATGTGTCAGCGGCAGGTGCAAATGAATGGTATTTCCTAACCTATTCCAGGGACTTCCATGAAAGAACTGAATTGCCTTGCATTTTCCAGGACAAAGAAGGCATAAATTTGCTTCTAGGAAAAAGAAGAGGGCTTCACAGAACTGGAATAGCCTGTGCCACTGAGCATAGCTGTGAGCTTTGCTCCCACCACCAGCAGTCATTCCTGGCTGGAGAAGCTACTAATCAGAGGACAGCGCAGTCCTGAGCTCCTGGAGGATGTTTCCAAAGAGCTATTCTGTTGCTTGGAAAACCACGGGACCTTATTTAGAGGCACTAGCTGACAGAATCTCTTACTGAGGCCAGGCAGACTATACTAGATAAGCTCACCCAGAGGGCAGCATAAAGGACAGGAAATCCACTCCGTCCTCCAAATTCATTCAGGCGTTTCCCACATTTTCTCTTAGATACTCCTCAGGTGGAGGGAGCTGAAAGAAGCTTAGCAACCATGGTTCTCAGTGTGTGCGGCCCTGGATTTTTCTTTCTCCCTTTACTGTGGCTCTATTCACCCACCGAAGAGCCCCAGCTCCATTCCTGCTTTCAGTGTCTGGCTACTGAAGCAGCTGCTGTAATGACTGCTGTCCTTGCCCACTGGACATGGAAATCGTGTGTTATACACAGCACCACAAGGCCCAGCACAAAGCCTGAACACCCAGAGAATACGTGGAGATGGAGATAGCACAGGGATTCTCAGTCTGGGGTCCACAAATACCCTGCAAGTAAGATACACAAGTAGGTGTATATATGTGTTTCTAAAGATCGTTTTTTTGGCATTAAGGATTGAACCCAGAGCCTCTTCACTAAACTATATATACTCCCTGCCCTTTTCAAAAAGGTCATTTGGAAGACAACTAGCCAGCCTTCCTGGTGAGAGGTGCAACAGGTGTGGACTCCAGGAAGAGAATGATCTGTGTCTCCCGAGAACCCGCCATGTTGGGTCAGGAAAGATCCAACCAGAAGACAACTAGCCAGCCTTCCTGGTGAGTGGCGCAACTGGTGGGGACTCCAAGAAGAGAAAGATCTGTGCCACCTATATGCCTACCTATATGCACAGGCTGAGAATCAAGGATCCCCCCATCCTGCCCTGTAAGCAACCTGCTGGTGCAGAGGATCGGCTAAGTTGATAGCAAATAAGGTACATAAAGCAACTAAATGCTTGTATTGTTTGGTTGATTTTGCAGGCCTGGGGCCAGTAGTCTGAGCATCTCTTGGGAGGATGACAGTATGCAATGTAGCAAATATTGGAGATTCCCTTCTGTCTTGTCTTTGAGGCCCAATATTGTTCTCATTGTTCGGCTTTATTCTGATTTTTTTTTTTGCTTTATTTAATATTCTGTTTTGATTGGGTTTATTCTGTTTTGTTTTTGATTTGATTTTACTATACCTGATGGAATAGTCAACTATTGTGAAGATAACAAGGTATACTATACTAGCTATTGTTTTCTGAGTATCTTGCTTTGAAGTTCTGTACCAGTTCTACTGACTTTGTTCTGGTTTTTTTTGTTTTTTTTTTTTTGGTACCAGGGATTGAACTCACAACCTCACGCCAAGCAGGCACTGAAGCTACTGAGCCAAACTCCCGGCCCTAGTTTTTGCAAGGCAGGGTCGCACTATGTAGCTCAGGCCAGCCTTGCGCTCACGTTGTAGCTCAAGCTGCCCTCAAGCTCACAACGCTCCACCTACCTCAGCCTCCCGAGTGCTGGGATTAAAGGTGTGTGCCCTACTTGTTCTGTTCTGTTTTGTTGGATTTTACTGTCTTTAAAATAAAATTAAAAAAAAATAAAAAGGTCGTTTATGTTTTTATTTTGAGACAAGTTCTTACCAAGTTGCTAAGTTGCCAAGGTTGTATTCAAACTTGTGATTCTCCTGCCTCAGCCTCCCAGTGTGCTGGAGTTACAAATGTGTGCCATTATGCCGAATTGACACATAGTTCTTACTTATCACTTATGCAAATATAACCCTCTCAAGTAGTAAAGAACTATTTGAGGGGGCATTTGCTATCTTATAGCTAAGAACTCCATAGGAAAAGGCATGGCAGCCCATACCCATAATCCTAGGATCCTGGGAGGCTGAGGCAGGAGAATCCTAAATTTAAACCCAGCCTGAGCAATTTAGTGACTTGGCGAGAACCTGTCTCAAAAAAATGAAATGTGGGCTGGGTATGTAGCTCAGTTTGAAGCCCCTGGGTTAAACACCTAGTACTGAAAAAAGAGGAAGGGTAGAGGGGAGGTAGGAGAGGAGAGGGATAGGGGAGAAGAACCATATAGGCTCGAGGCAACTCAGGCCACCCTGAAGTTCTGCTCCTCCCAGGTGAATGAGTATTGCCATACACAGGCTGGAGCACGATGCGTGCTCACTTCAGCTCTACTCACTCAACCTGTGAATAACCTGGGATCTCAAAAGGGGAGAGGCTCCCAGAATGCTGTGCTCCGTTCAGGAAACCCTGACACCAGGGGATAAAAGGACTTCGCCCTACTCTGCAGACACGAGGCGACAGGAGGAGCCTGGACAGAAAGGACTCAGGTGCCGCACACAGACCCCTTCCTGAAGCAACGACCTGGATCTGGGAAAAATAAGAACCCAACTGGGGACTGGCAGTCACAGGAAGTAGTCCATTAGCTCCATCATTTCTTCTGCACAGAAGGCTCTTTTGAGAGTGTGAATAGGGGCTTTATGGAGTAAGTTCTCATCCACAGGCTAATAAATATGTGAAATGGCCTCTCAGACCAGGTTCCTGCAGCCCGGACACTGAGGTCATTCAAGAAACAATTAGATGCCATCTGGAGAGAGCTGGGACTTGAAAGGAAATTGCCTCGAAGGGCCAAACAGCATGTTCTCATTCCCAGGGTCTGACACATCCTTATCTTCATTCACATAAAGGACGGATGGAGCTCAGCCAGCTAATCCACACTGGGAGCCCAGAATGAGCAAATGCTGCGGCAATTAATAAATGCTTAAGGATGAGGAGAATGCTCGTTTTCAGCCTGCCCCCGGTAAATTCATCCCTAAAAGAATTTATCCCTTGACTGCACTTCCACATCCGAGCACAGCATCTTTGCCATAAATCAGGCTTTGGCCCCCCCAAGCTGTGGGTTTTCACAGTTTTAATATAAAGTAATTAGTGCAGAACAGCAACTGCTTCTGGCCCAGCTCTTTATAGTAGGTAATGAGCAACAACTCCATTACGTTAATTGGAGTTAGGCTGCTGAGGTTTCACAATCCACTCCGTTGTAAGGAGCAGGCCCACAATTGAGAACCCACGCTTCTAGGATAGATTCTCAATTTTTACCTTATTTTCAAAAAATATTTTAATGTGTTTTCTATACTAATTACCAGGGTCTTTAGCGGGTATTCAACCCACTAGCAGGTAAGCTGGGCTAAAGAAAGTATTTAGCAAGAGAAAAAAAGTACGGATTTAGACAATAGGAGTTCTTTGTGTTTTGAGTATTTCTGTAGCTTCTAGGCTCGCACTTGAGTGGCAGGGGATGCCCTGGTACCCTGTGTGTGTCAGTAGGCCTGGAGGGGGTCTGCCGGGGAGTCCAGGAGACACAAACAATTTTCATAATAATATTGAAACCTTTTTTGCCCATTACACTGGATTGGCGTTTATCCTGAGAGCGTAAAAACCACGATGGGTGAAAATGCTGCTGCTTAGCGGAGAGTAAGGCAGAGACACCGCGCGGTTTTAACAGACACTGCATGCAGACCTCCACCGGCAGCCCGCAGCAGGCACAGGTCCCAGCTGGCTGCAGATTCTGCATGACAAGGACAGCCTGCAGGAGGGCCCGGGCCACACACCTGCGGGCAGCGGCCACCCTGACTGCCCCTCGAGCTGAGCTAGCTGCTCTCTCAAGGAGAACCATTTTTACTTCAAAGAATGTCTGGCAAATTATGGGTTCTTTACACTTGGGTATTCGTTTGACAGACATTTTCTTAAAAAAAAAAAAAGTGGGCCTGTCACTTCAAGGAAAACAACTGACACTATTTGTTGGCACTGATAAAATATGAATTTTCAAGTGAAAGTTAGAATTTTGGGAAACCTGTACTCCCTGTCAAGAGTCTGACAGATTTCCAATGCTTTAATGATTTTTCTGATGGGGTCAGGGGTGGTATTACTAGATCTGAGTTTTTGCTATTATACAGTGAAATATGTTAAGATCTAAATAACTCATGAAACCAGTATTCTTCAAGTGACCAGCGCATGATGACACAAAATCATGCACGGGTAAGCGATCCACTCAAATTGCAAAACAGCTCAACGGATTTTAAAGGAGCAACGTAAAAAACATTCAATGGTGTGATTTCATATTCCACACTGCAATTAACCTGGATGAGACTACCGCACGTTGAGTTCTAGCCTCAGTCTAGCATCACAGAATACCTGTAATTATCTGAAAAAGTCATGTGAAGTGAAGGCCCTTTTTGAACTAAATTCTGCATGAGACCAGATTTTCTGCAGAGTTCAACCAAAACAACATAAAGCAGTAGACTGAATGCTAGTGCAGATATAAAAATCGAGCTGTGTTCTAATCAGCCAGACACAAGAGAGACTTACAAAAATGACACATGATGCCATTCTTACTATTTGTTATGATCTAGATGTCCCCCCAAGGCCTCATGTGCTTATAGCTGGGGTTTTTGGGAACTGGCTGGATCTAGGGTGTGGATCAAGGGTGTGTGGTTCTAAATTAGTCCACTGGCTGAAATTAACATATTTCTGGGTGGAGTCACATAAAAGGCTGGTAGCTTGGATGGGATGAAGGAAAGGAAGGTCGGATGCTGGCTGCTTACTGCTCACTGCCATCTGCCTGCTGCGCCGTGCAGTTTCTCCTCAGCAATGCTCCTTGGCCACACTGCCTGCCTTGGAGCCAGCTAACTATGGACTGAAACCTCTATAAACTGTGAGCTGAAATAAACCCTCCCTCTTTTAACTTGCAGGCTTTGGGTACTGTGTCTCAGTAGCAAGAAAAGACACTACTAAACTGCTTTGTCTTAGAAAATGATTATTTTTAGAAAACATGCTATTTATATTTTCTAATATATAATAGGTTGGTGGTTTTAAATGGTTTTAAATACATTAAATACACATGACATGTTCACTAAAGAAGAATGAACTAAGGGAATACTTAAAAGACTCTCCATTTAAATTGTTAATATGATAAATAGCTATACCTCACAATAATTTTTTCTACTTTTTTTGAACAATATAAAGAGATACTGAAACCGAAGAGTTTAAGAATTCTTTCTCTAATGTACCTAAGATCTTTTAGATAATCCTGATGGAACCACTTATGGTGAAAACGAACATATAAAAAATAGAGAGGTGTTTTTATTTTTGTAAAAAAAAAAAACACTATTAAGAGAAAATCTGTGAACTAAGAAATGTGAAAACAAAAACCAACAAGAAAACTCCTCTCAGTTTCCAGGAAATTATTTTGACCTACTTACTACCCAACACTGAATCACTCCACTCCTAGGTTTTTACCTTAATGGAAATTCTTGCATAAACACACACAGAGCCATTTCAGCTGACCGCACCACCACCATTCCAGTTTTATCCTCTTTTCCCTCACCTCACATCCAACCCATCGGAAACCCTGATAGCTTGGCTTCATATTGTATATCTAACCCCTTTTCTTCACTACCTTCTCTGCTACTGTAGGTCCAAAGCATCACCTCTTCTCAAGACAACTATAGTCATCTCCCAACGATCTCTCCACTTCTGCCTTTGGGCCCTGAAGATGACTACTAGCAACATGGAAGCCAAAGTGAACTTACAACTGCTCCTCATCTCTCCCCATAAGTATTAAAGTGCTTACTCTCACATGCAGGCCCCATGCAGCCTGCCTTGTCCCCTTTGTTATTCTCTTGCCTCAGCCTCTACCACTCCAACATCAGTTCGAGTTTCCCCCTTTCAATCTCTCTGGCCCCTCTGTTCCTATGGAAGAGGCGGGCTTTGGCTTCACACCTGTGCCCTTGCTACTTCGTCTTTCCAGTTCAGACTTCACAACTGACTTCCCCTCCACTCAGCAGTCACATTCTTGGTGAGGCTTTCCCTGGCCACTCCGTCCTGCATCTAAAGTTTGATAGTTCTGTGCCCCGATGTCTCACAGTTCCTTACCCTGATGAATCGTTGCTGGTTAGCACTCAGCACATCTAACGTGATAGACTTGGTAGTGTTTCTTCCTGTCTTGCCCCTCTGCCACCCCCAGAACAGAAGCGGGGACACTGATTTGTTCTATGTTGAATTCTCAATCCCTAGAACAGTGACCGGCATATGCTGGATGCTCAGTAGATATTGTTAAATCACTAAGTTTTAACTGCAAAACTGCTTTTAACAGAACATCAGAAAAACCCAAATGTCAGTAAGAAGTCAGTTATATTTAACTGAATTTCCTACTATCTAATGCAGGTAAAGCGGCCCTTATCTGAAATGCTGAAGTGTTTTGGATTTCATATTTTATTTCAGAATATCAGCATATACATAGATATATCTTGGGGATACCATCAAAGTCTAAACACAAAATTCATTCGTGTTTCATATATACCTTATTCACATAGCCAGAAGGTAATTTTGTACAATATTTCAATAACTTTGTGCAAACAAAGTTTCCTGGTATGAAGTTTTTCATTTGTCGGATGAAGCTGTTGCTCAAAAAGTTTCAAAATTTGAAGCATCGTGAATTCCAGATTTTTGGATTGGGGATGCTTGACCTATACCAAATAGCTATTCAAGAATAGGAAGGAGATGGGGCTATTTAACATGGAACGGAGTACAATGAAAAAAGCAAATTGTACCACAATATATAGTTCTATATTATTCTGACAATACATAAAAAATTCTCCCCAAGCTTTGTTTTTTTGTTCTTTTAACAAATTGACTGTCTTAGAATTTCCCAAGAGTGCACGAATCTTCTTCACTCTTTATGCATTCAAGGAATATGAGAGTACCTACTGTTTCCTCTGACTCCTGAAGTCCTCTCTAGCTCTAGTCCACCCTGGCATACACTGTCCCTCAGGTGTGGGGTCTTCCTCCACAATCTCAAACATGCTGATATCAGTCTCATGCTTCACCTAATGCTAGCTTCCTTCCTGTCGAGTTGCCAATTTTTGTTGTTGTTGTTGTTTTGTTTTGTTTTTCCTTTTCTCGGGCTGTCAAATCACAATACAAATACAAGTTCTTCTGAGGAAACTTCATGTGAAACTTCAGGTTAAATACCAGCTCCTTTCCCCTAAATGTACATACAGCATCTGCACTTTAGAGCTCTGTTCTAGAACATGAGACAATTCTGATAGTAAATGGTGTGATGATTGTAACCTGCCTTCTATGAAGCTTAAAAAAAAACCCATGTGCCTTCTTATATATTGTAAGCACAGCCCTTCTTTCTGAAGTTAAAATATACAACATCATGGTACACAACTATATTTAATATGAAAAGCTCCCTGAGTATTTGGAAACTAAATTGTAGTCAAATGCACTGTTCAGACAATCACTAGAGGGCAGAATTTAACAGCAAATGATTCCAACTCTAAAATCCTGACCTCACATTTTGTGGAGTTAATGGGCCCCTATAGTTGATAACAAGATCCCCTGAGGCATGGATATATCAAGTCACAGAAGATTCCAGAACTTCACTTCTAAAAACAGTGTATATGTGTATATGTCTGCCTGCATGTCAATATTTAAGGAGACAACCAGTGATCCTGCCATTTTTACCCTGTATCAAGATGGCAAGAGAAAGTAGACTGAGGTTAGGTGTGGAAACTTCCTAGCTGTCTTGGAATAAAAACACTGAAGAGTTTCTTCAAAATTCTTATTGATGTCCATGTTACTTGCTTGGGGAAACATAAAAATCTTTGAAACAACCTCATTTCCATTTTCCTCAATTTAAATACCCTTTGCATCTGGTTGTATGTAGTTGGTATTGATTAAGCGGGTAAGAAGAGGTCCTTGTCCCCAGAACTCAAGTTCTAGTACCTACCTTAAATCACTCAGTTGTTCTGCCTCAGAAAAACCTTTCATGCCTAGAGAAAAGCAAAGACCCAGGGCAGTAAGGAAGGCCAGGATGACAGAGCACAGAGGGAGACTGAGAGGGACGGCAGGAGACAGGCCAGCTAGATTTCAAGTCAAATTATGGAGGTGAGACTGGTCAGGACCCTCAGCTTCAATTCTTGTTTGTCTGTTAATTTTCCATGGCCTCTGTCTCAGAACTGTAAGTCAAAGAGGGTGATCCCTCAGCTTGAAGGCAGAAGCCTACAGCGTGTCACAAAATTCACCCAAAATATTAATTCGCCTCATTCCACTCACTGGCCAGACCAGGCTCCTTTGAGCACCTCCAGAAAATTCGACCTTTTCTCAAACCATCAAGTCCAAAAGACCAAGTGCAAATTCACTTCTTTCTGACTCAAGACGTGAGAAAATTCATGTTGGATGGGACCAGCAGAGCAATGTTTGATTGGAGGAATCTTCTGAATAAGGGCCAGGCAGGAGCAGTGGGGGTGCAACTACCCCTGTATCTATTCATCCAGCAGAGCTGAAAATGCCAGAACTGACCAGATCAGCAGAGCGCTGCCGCTCAGCGCTGACAGGTCTGCCGCGCCAGGCGCCGCGAGGCATCCAGATCCTGCGTGATGTTGCAACAGCATTGCCTCTGTGACTGTGCAAGCTCATAAGCCTTGCACCAAGATTCACCGCGGGCCAGTAATCAAGATAAAGACAGTGTTAGGTGATGTAAGATATAATAGGCAATGCAAGGTCCCTTCGTGGAATCGTCATCATGAGAAGACAAAAATTTTTTTTTGTTGAAAACCAGCTACCGATCATCAGGGAGGCAAAACGCAAACAGCGGAGGTACAATCAGTCTGCAGCAAGGGTCAGAAACATTTCTCTGTAAATGATTCTTTTAGGTTTTGTGGGCTACACTGTCACAACTACTCAAGCTACCGTCACAGTACGAAAGTAGCCACAGGCAATACACAGACAGGTCTGGCTGTGTTCCAACAAAATTTTATGCGTGCATCGCATCTCTAAATGTGAATTTGGTACGATTTTGCCACTTTTGACTTTAAAAACATTTTGATATATAAAAGTATTTTTAGCTAGCAGGCCATATAAAAACAGGCAGTGCTATGGCTCAGTGGTAGAGCAACTGCTGAGTAAGTGTGAAACCCTGTTCAAGCCCTAGTACCAAAAAACAAACAAACAAACAAACCAGGCAGTGGGTCACACATAGTCTTGGGCTATAATTTATTCACCTCCTTGGTCTAAAATCTCCAAATGCTCATGAATTCATTTACTGTCATTGTGGTCATAAGAATTCCACATGGGAAGCTTTCTTCTCTAAAGCACTGACTGGTTTTGGCAAGACACCAGGCACTGGTGTGAACTCTAGAACTGTCCTGGCTTCCTCTCCACACCTGCTCCATTCAAGTTCTGCCAGGATCTGTCATCTTGCCCAATAAAATGACTCTTAAAGCTCTTTCTAAAAGACCTTTGGACACCTGGCCTTCTCATTCCCACTGCCACTATTTTAGGTAGGACTCTTGATAAAATCTTCCTCCTACCTGGTCTGACTTGATTGAACAATTCCAACCCCAGGGCAGAGGCTCAAAAATAATTGCTGAATGAGCTGATATAGAAAAAAATCTGCAAGTCACTAAACTCTCCATCTGATCAGAGGTCTGGCCTCACTGATGCAGCCCATCTTGGCACAGAAAACTCCCCCCACCAAGGAGGCAGCGAATAAGAGCTAAGAAGCAAGGTTTTAACTTATTTTTTTAAGGTCAGTTTAATTGAATTTAATTTATTTTCAGTAAGCATCATCCTTCTTAGCACAGTTCTGTTAACTCTGACAAAAGACCAGTTGGGTAACTGCCACCATAATCGAGCTATTTCTATCATCCCTTTAGCAGAGTACCTCTTATCCTATCCTTCTTTGAAGGATAATAAGATTTCACTGAATGAGGCACTGGCCACTCCTTTTCTTCTGTCTTCTCACCCTGCCTCAGCAATTTTTTAAAACCATGGTAACACCAAACCTCCCAAGAATATCTGCAGAGAAGGCTCTGGGGGCAGAGTGGGTGAAGCTAGACAGGAGCGCCTCCCTTTTGCTTTCCTGAGTGTGGGCCCAGTGTGAGGCAGGGCTTGATCCCTGGTCCCACAGGGGATGGCACTGGCTCTGTGGATACACACAGCCAGGCAAAAACCTGCAGAGCCAGCCTATCGGGCCTTTATTTGCTTCATATAACCAGTTAAAATCTCATGGAATGTACAGCATGCCATTGTTTCTGTAAGTCCCTTTCACGACTTTGTTAGCAGGCTAATTCAGAGCAGACTGGCCTGTTTTCCTGCTGGAAGAAAAGACCTTCCTCAAGGCCAGCAAGCTATTTAGCCGTGACCATGGCTGCAGCCATGTTGAGAACAAAAAGGGACCTGAAGTCGCATTGCGTCCTCTCTCAATGAGGTCCGGGACAGCCAGGGCACTTATTCTTGTGCTGGAATTCACATAATTACTCTTCTTTTAATCTGGTGGGTGACCTAATGTGTTCCTAGCAGAATGCAGGAAATGGCCTTGCTGAGATCTGAGCCTTGGACAGACTAAAGTCTGCAGATTTAGAAGACCCTCTGGGAAGGAGGATTTTTCAGTGTCAGCTCCACAAAAGACAGCTTTTTAACTCCCTAGGCTCATCTGCACCGTGGAGGAAGAAGCTGGGGCTCTGGCCCAGCTCAGGACAGCACTTCCAGTCTTGTCCTTTCTTCTCCTAACCTGCAAAGCCAGCTCAGGAACACCAGGGATGACTGCAGAAGAAAAAGGATATTTGTTCCCTAGGAATCTAGCCAGGAACAAAGGCTGCATTCTGTCCGACACTTCCTTACCCTGTAGCCTGGAGAGCAGGCCTTTGTCTACAGGCCCGCATTATGCTGTTCACAGTCTGCCCACCAAAAAGCACTTGCCTCCTTACTTCTGACCCGAAAAAAGGCATTCCAAATTTTCTTCTCCACTTTGCTAAATTTTCCAATTTATCTTTCTTAAGGATCATTTATTTTTAAATGGAAAATCTAGAAAAAACATACAAGAAAAAGCACCCAGTTCTGCCCTTGTCAATCACTTCCACCTAAAAATAAATATACTTTAAACTGGGTATGGTAGTAATCCCAATACAAGGGAGGCTGAGAGAGGAGGATCACCAAGAATTTGGGCTACACAGTGAGTTCAAAGCCAACCTGAACTGCATAGTGAGACCCTGCTTCAAAAAACAAACAAACGAACAAACAAACCACTATAAATCATCCCTGGAAAAGACACTCTTTACTAATAAAGTAACTGTAGGCATCCATGTGAAGAGGCTAAAAAGAACTACTCTTCAAAATTAAAAAAAAAGCTATATATAAAGTAGAAAGAGACATAAAAGGACAAGGGCAACTCTTAAAGTTTAAAGAAGTAGCTTATTGAAAGAAATGACAAAAGAGTAAAAATAAAATAAGTCTCATGGGTACAAAAGGGGGTTACAAAAGTGAAATATAATGGATCACAAAGCAAATAATATAGGTGAGGCACATCACAAGCAGACATCCATAAAGTCCTCAGTCTTAATGTTTGAGATACAACAAGAAATGTCACCTTTAGCCAAACTATATGACAATTTTATGATCAAGATTAGTAGCATAAACAAGAACTCCTTTTACCACTTGCTAAAAAAATCTTCCCTTCTGGCCTATCACAGGCATAAAGAGTCCTAAAAAATGTTAAGCTAGGAAGAACCAGGTTTTCTAGTTTGAGGAAGATGGAATCCATGGAGAAGGTGGTAGGTAAGTGCAACGTCACACTGCCAGACAGAGACAGAGTGTGGACAAGATCTCCTCCCTGGGAACAGAGGATATATGTGACTTGGAGTCTCTGTTGGACTGCCATCTGAGAAAGGTAACACACTGAGTTATATCCATTATTGGCATGTTAGCACAACTATTTGTCACATTTTCTAAGCAACCACCTGATACATGTCTAAGAAACTGGCCACAGAAAAAATACATTTTAATGGGGGCAAAAATATGGCAAAAACCACTGAGGGCAGAAAGTAGGTAAAGTAGCCCACAAGATAAAATGGATTCATAATTAGGCCCAAGGCTACTGCCTCTAAAAGCTGTTTCCTCCTACTGAAAAAACAAAAGCAAAAACGAAAACAAAAACAGAAACATGGTTTTATCTAGGATAAGATATGCTAGGTACGCTGAAGAAAATTCCAGAGCCTTACATCACTGACTCAATAAGTAACTGCACAGTAGCAGAGAGGAAGCCGGGGTCAACATGGACAATGCTGCTTCCCAGTCTGGAAGAAATGGTTTCCTTCAGTTGTAGTGGAAGAGGATCAGTTCTGTTTCGTGACAAAAAAGAACTCATGATTATACCAAACAGTGAAATACAGACCTTCAAAATGAGCGTGTTTTGCGCTTGTGGGAAAAAAAATTATGAGGAGAGCTGAGAGCTAGAAACACAAGAAGTAGAAAAACAAAGAACAAACTCTCCTCTCCAGGGCCAGAATTAAAGAGACAGAAACATAGAGAAATGAGATTCCAAAATCCCTGGGCTACTGTGGATCTGCTATTTATTTTCCGATCACATTCAAACATCAAATTGAGCCTTTAGAGTCTAGGTGCCTTTGGGAGGCCCAGAGGCAAGCCTGCCATACAAAACAAAAGAACCTGGAGCAGTCCTGGAGTTTCCCAGCCTGCACATTTCCCTCCACTCCACACCAGGATGAACTAAGGTAACTAAGCAACCGAGAAACTGGTCCCGTTTCAAGCCATATTAATGTGCTGTAATATAAACCCTATGGCATTATGAGAACACAACATAAACCAGACAGAACCAAATGTGTGGATCTTTCTCTCTCTGGCTTTGTCTTGCCATAACACTGTGAAGTCCCCACTGACCCCACTGGCTATGGGGTCAGCCTTGGTGCCTTTTCCTCCTGCCCCCACGGAGTTAGATCCCAGATCTGTCTCCTCTCCCTGGGTGTTGGGAAAGCAGGTGAAGATGGTTCAAAAGTCTCCAGATGGGAGGACAGAGAGGGTGAGGGACCTGGGGTCTGCTGCTTGCTGGTCACACTAGGTGCTTCTGCTGCCCAGACGAGACTCAAGCAGGAATCAGACTGCTTCGCATCTTGAGATCATGATGAACAGCTAAAAACCTGGCATCTTAACTCTTGCTTTTCAGGCCAATGACTCTTACACTGCCAGAAGTTCCCTTCTTGGCACAACATTTCACATGAAATTTCTACTTTATTCAATACCCAAAGGGCATTAAGTGCAATGCAGTAAGGAGGGCAATAGCTTAGAGAAACAGATTAAAGTCAAGGGGCCAAACAACATCCAAGTTTTCTACAATTCTCTCACTTCTCTTCATTTATCTACAGCCCCTGTAGCCATGAAGCATCAGATGACACTGACTAATGGGCCTTCCTGGTACCATCAGCCAGGCCCCGAAGGCAACTAAGTCTGAGAAGTGCTAAATGGCCCTGGGTTGGCGCAAGAACTCTGACACATGGGCTTTTGGACCTTGAGGTCCAAGGCCTCTGTGAACGTGCTTCTGAAGCATTACTGCCCATGGATGCAAGAAAAACACCCAACATTGGTCCAACAAATTCCCAAGCCATCCAGTGTAGACCACAGGCAAAGAGAGAAGAAATAAAAATTTGGGATGTATTCAGGAGGCTACCCGGGCAAATCATTTATAAGGTTGTAACCAAGTTCAACCCAGTTTTGGAAGAAAGAGAAACTCTCAAAATACCTCAACAAACCCTTGAAAAGAACACTTAGAAGAAAGAGAAACTCTCAAAATACCTCAACAAACCCTTGAAAAGAACACTTAGAGCCTCACAATACCAGTTCATATCTTACTGCCTACAGAAGGCAAAGAGAGCTGAAATAAATGGAAAACACCCACAGTCGCTGTATCTCTCGGTCAATAGCTCATCTCACAACAATCAATATCCATAGATGGAATGCAGTAGCTTAGATAATATAAAATCCTCCCTTATCCACAAGGGGCACCCTCCAGGACCCCCATGAATGCCTGAAACCAGACAGTAGCAAACCCTATATACACTGAAGTATGTTTTCTCCTTATGCCCTGCAGTGTCTCCACATAGTTCCAGAGTTGATCTGTCCTTTCGTGTTTCATCCTCTGCTTCCTTTCATCTATTCTTCTACTTTGGGAACATTATTAAGTAAAATAAGTGTCACCTGAACACAAGCATTGTGATACCATGACAGTTGATCTAATGATTAAGATAGCTACCAGGTGGATAATGGAAAGATAGCACATACAGGATAAGCTCCTTGACCAAAGAGATGATGTCCTGGGCACAAGGGAACAGGACAGTGAGAGATTTTAAGATGCTACTCGGAAAAGAGTGCAATTTAAACTTCTGAATGGTTTCCTTTAGAATTTTCTACTTAATATTTTTGGACCATGGTTGGCTACAGGTAACTAAAACCACAGATAAGGAGGACTACTGAACTAAAACAGGCTATTCCAAAATTCTTTATGTTTAGCTTTAGAATTCATTGCTAGAATTACAAGGGATTTGACTTTTATAAAAAAAAAAAGAAATAGTTCCTGAAGTAAGGATCAGGGCTATACTTCTTACACACAGCCTTATGAGGCCAGTGGTGGGAGGCAGCCAGCCTCTGAAACATGGTGAAGTGTTTTTTTGTTTGTTTGTTTGTTTTTGTTGCACCAGGGATCGAACTCACAACCTCACGCCTGTAAGGCAGGCATGTAAGCCACTGAACCAAGCTCCCAACCCTAGTATTTTGAGACAGGGTCTCACTATGTAGTTCAGGCCGGCCTCGCTCATGTTGTAGCCCAAGCCAGCCTCAAACTCACAACGCTCCTCCTACCGCAGCCTCCAGAGTGCTGGGAGTAAAGGCATGCGCCACCACGCCCAGCTGGTGAAGTGTTTTTACAGTGGCTCACACACTCACAATCATATAGCACACTTTTTATGCTGTAGTAAATCAAACCACGCTCTGTGAACATTGCCCACTAATGCTTGTCAGTGCACAACCTACACAAAGACATATGCAATGTATCTAGGAGGGACACCGCCACACCAGTAACAAGCCTCTGACCATACACTAGGGTGGTGGCACTACTGGTTTAGGGTTACATATTTGCTGTAGTGAAAGCACAGGTCAGACATTATTCAGGAATAAGAGAGAAGAAAAACAATATCCACCTCCACTGTAACAAACATTATTACACCTGCTCCAGTGACCAGGTGATGTTACCAGATCTCTCTCCTCACTTAGCTCTCCTTTGGTATAAAGAAGGGGGAAATGCCAGTTCTCTGGGGAAGGCATGGATACAAAACACAGAGACAGGCCTCAGTGATCTGAACTGGGGATGCTGTCCTTGGAATATGCAGAGAGGAAAGCCTAAATCCTGACACAAGCTACGATTTCTCTTGAAATATAACAATATAATCTAGAAGTGACAGATTAGACTTGTGTCTCCTGTGAGAGGTAACTGATTTAATTATAATTCAAAACTAAATAAGATAAAGCAAGCATATATACCCCCAAAAAAGGAGAGAGGATAGAGGGAAGAAGTGAAGAACAACTTTCTTTCTGCTCAGGAGGAAAACATTGTTTAGAAGATTTGAATATTTAGAAGCATTGACAATCAGACCCACTGGAAAGTAACAAATTATTTCTGAGTCCCAGATTAGCTGCTGAAGAAAATGCAGCTGTTGGAAAGACAGCTCATAAAACCTCAGGGAGCCTTCAGTGCGCCACTGAAGGTAAACACAGGTCTGCAATTCCTCATCTACCAGAATCCAAAAGACTGAAAACCAGAAGTTTAAAAAATAACTCATCTTGCAGCCAAAACTCATCTTTGCAGCAAAAACACTTATTTGGTGGCAAAATGTGAACTAAACTACATAAATTCATTGGTTATCTATCTAATCCCTTTTTTTTTTTTTTTTTTTTTTTTTTTTTGTGGCACTGGGGATTGAACTCACAGCCTCGCGCCTGCCAGACAGGTGCTTAAGCTGCTGAGTCAAACTCCCAGCCCTATTTATTTAATCCCTTTTGATGTGAATATTCTTACATGTCACTGCTAAAATGAGTGTGATTATGAGCTCTTTGGAGGTATCAACTATATGAGCCATACATTTCTTTTTAAAAAAGAAATCTCTGAATTTTAAAACACATCTGGCTTACGTAAGAGGAAAATGACTGTAGCCCTGCAATAGACGTGAGACCCTTATAAAGTTTACCAAAGGTCTAAGTGAGTCATATTTCCTCCAGTTGTTGCAATCCAA
Organism: Dasyprocta punctata; assembly: GCA_004363535.1. Classification (NCBI taxonomy): domain Eukaryota; kingdom Metazoa; phylum Chordata; class Mammalia; order Rodentia; family Dasyproctidae; genus Dasyprocta; species Dasyprocta punctata. The sequence continues at coordinate 71,506 of RJWM01005823.1, read as the reverse complement.
CCAGTTTTCTACATGACAGACTGCAGTATTATTTGGCAACACAGTTAAAAATGGGAAATCTATTATACAGGGTCACAAGGACATGCTAAATCCTGGTTTCTTACCTTCACATATTCCAGAGTTGGGTCCAGAAGATGTGGATCTCTGAAAAGAGAAAACAGAAACATGAGAACAGTTGGGAACAATACCTTCTTATATAGAATAAAATGTGTTTAACATTACTCTCAGCCTATTGATTTAAATTATTTAGCTGGCCCTCACCTTTGGGACTCTACTCACAAGAAATAGATCTGGAAGTCAGAACATAGAGGTGGGAGAATAACAATAATAATACCATGACCTCGGTCCAGAGTTCCACATGCTTTCCTGTCAATTCAGGCCTGAGAATGTTAGACTACTTATGTGTGGCAATTCCAGGTTCACTCCAACATAAAACTAGCCTCAAAGTTTGAAGTAAAGACCTCCAAGGGAGGCAAAGGTGAGAGCAGGCCTGGACTGGATGCCAGAACATGTAGCCCTAGCATCATCTAGGTTAATCCCCAAACAGCAGCTCTGCCGGGCCCACTCTGACAGCAGAGTGAAGGCTCAGGTAGCTGGAGCAGGTGCTCTGAATGGTCAGCATGTGAGTGATGGAGGAAAGGGAGCCTCATACCCAGTTCTGCTTCTCAACCACATCTTTCTCATTACTGGGTGCTGCCCACCCACTTCTGGTGTAAACCTGGGCAATTCATCCCAATTTTCTTTGTTGCTCGCTGTTCTCCCCCATCAAGGGTCTGCTCTTATATCTACTATAATAATACATTAGAGTTAGATAATTACAAGTACAAAGCTGTGGGGGGCACTGAGGTGGTAACTTATTATAGAAAACGGAAAGATGTGATCAAGACAACAGAAGACAAGGGAGATGTGACAGCTAATGTTTTCAGTGCTGGCAGGATTATAGTGAGGTGTCCCTATGATGTGGAAAGACAGCTGCTGTCAGAGACTTCAACTTCAAAAAGCTCAACATGTGCCCTACAGAAATGAGATCATTTAAAAAGGAGAGCATTGCTCTAAAGCCTGAAAGGCTAGACTCTGAGACAGGAGAGAGGTATCTTAGCATAGGCACTGACCCAAAGGCCACATGCATCAGAAAGCAGAGAATGCACTGGCAAGCAACCCCCTGGGCAGGTGAGCTCAACCCCCACCCTGCTGGTGTGGGCCACTTCTCAGGCTGTCAGAGACGGCAGTACTCTCCTTGAGCCTGCAGGTCAGACACACAACTATCTCATGGTGGAAATGATTCAGCCCAGCCCCTCAACCCCTCCCCCTACTGGACTGCCTGTTTACAGTTGCACACATGCACTGAGGCCAGGTGGTGCCCGAGATGTCTCTCTGCATGCAAAGAAATGCATCTCTTTATAGGGCTAAAGGATCCCAAAAGGGCTTAAATTCATAGTCCCGGGGTGCACTCTCATCAGTGGGGTATGAATCTGCTTTTCAAAGCCTTCACAGGAGGCGAACAACCTTCAAACTGGAGCGTGTCAACAGGCAGCCTGAGTCAGTGTGCTGTGACAGGGCACTCTCCTTCGCAGGCCTCTACCACTGGCTCAGAGCGGCAGTGGGGACAACGTGCCGATATCAACAGGCTTGGTTCTGTGGACAGTCCTGCCACTACTAAAACCTGTCAGCAGCAGTTCAGCCTTCTCCTTTAAGCCTCAGACCTTGCTTTTCTACTGAATAACATTTTAGGCTTCAGGCCCAGTCTTCCAGCCTTGACAGTACAGAAAAATACTGGAATGACTGAAATGCTGTTAATATCAACATCCTGGTATTTCTGTTTTCTTGTATATTTTAAAATGTATTTTTTGTACACATATCCCTACCTTAATGCATGGATAAAAAGTATTGGTATGTACCATGTAAACTGATAGTTCTCAAACTTTTTTAATCTCAGGATCTTTAACACTAAATGATTAAAGACCCAAAACACCCTTGGTTCATGGAGGTAGTCTCTACTGATTACATAGCTAGGTCTACTTAATTGCTACTATTGGTATTAGAAATTAAAACAGAAATTTTCAAAATCTGTTAAAAACTTAAAATAATTATATTTTCATAAAACTATTGTTAAAAGAGGCATATTTTCATAACAAAAATTTAGTGAATGCAAATCTCTCTTATTTTCTTCTTTGCAAATCTTTTTCATGACTGACTCAGTAGAAGTCAGCTGAATTCTTGTTTGTGTCTACTGCATTCAATGTTACATGATATGCATTAGTTGAGATAGAGTCCATCCTCACACGGATATATAATTGAAAAAAGGAAGGGTATTTTAACATACTTTCAGGTAATTATGAATATTCTGCTTTGATACCAAAAATAAAAAGTGATAGCTTTTTAGTGATAGATTAAGTTTTAATATGGAATCTGAAATTCCCTCCCTCCCTCTTTCCTCTCCTCCTGGGGACTGACCTCAGGGCTTTCAGCAAGCTAGCAAAGAGCTCTACCACTGAGCTAGATCCCCAGCCCTTTTTATTTTATTGTGGAGACATGGTCTCACTAAGTTTCTCAGGCTGAACTCCAATTTGTGACCCTCCTGCCTCAGTCACCCAAGTAGCTGGGATTATTGGCATGGGTGACCACATCTTACTTGAAACTGTGTTTTTTATTCTTGGATTTTGAATGATCCTTTATCCATGTGTGATTCTGTACCTGGAACATACTGATTTACTGAGGTATGTAAATCTCCCAGATTTGACTCATTTCAACATAGCATTTTTAAAATTTTGGGTACAGTACTTAGCACATATGTGGTACTAATACTAAAAGTATGCTTTGATCTGCAATGCCAATCTCCCCTCCCCCCCAAAAAAATCAAGCCAAAAAACACCTCTCACATTTATTAATATCACCACAGATCCAAGTAAAGAAGTTATTAAATATCAGGAACAGTGAAGTTCATGATAGAGAGTAATGTTTTTCAAAATTCTGATTTTTGCTTTTCATTGACAAGTAACACTGTCACATATCCTTCCTTAAATTTCATTTTATTCATTTTTGGGGAAAGTATCTGTCAAATGCAAAGGTTATATAGAGAGGATTTGTGAATTAAACTCTTTTTTAAAGTACTGTTCATGTCATTATTTTAGTGATTTTATTTGGAATTGTGCTATGATCTTTGCCCTTCCCACTAGATTTAGCTGTAAAATCCTTTGTCCTTTCACCTTCTGAAAGCTGAACTCTCCCCTTCTTTTTGCTGAAATGCACATGAAAACTCTCTGCCGGGACAGTTTTAAGGCAAAGCCTCACCCTTTCTCAGGAAGCAGGGTTGGGTCCTGTGTCCACACTTAAGTGACAGCTATTTTCTGTCTTGTTCCAGTAAATATGAAAGAAGATGTTTATTTAAGACTTGATGCCTCCTGGTGCTTACCACAGGTAATGTTCTCACACTGACTGTACAGGGAAAGGAGGAAGAGGAAACCTGCCCCGTGGACATCTCAGCCCAGGCCTTGTGCCTTGTCTATATTGTGAATGGGGAAACATAGGGGAAAAAAAAATTGAGACTTAATAAAATAAAATTAAAATTGTTAAAGATTTAAAATTTTTAAATTTTTTCTTACTTTTTCACCAGATATTAAGCAAAACTAATTTTTTTTTAATTGAGAGCCTTGTTTTTGTACCACCAGTGCAAATGTCAATACACTGAAAAAGGTAAACGACGTCCTAGCTATGTTATAAAGACAGGTTAGATCTTGCAGATCTCCTGAGAGGGTGGCAGGAACTCCCAGGACCACACTTTGAGAACCATCATTCTAAATAAATAGCAGCTGCAGGCTCAGATATCTTTATCAACAGATGTGCAATGTAGGTATCAAAAACTCAGACTACAAAATCAAAAGAAAATAAATGGGACTATAGCAAGTCAAAAAGCTTCTAGACCACAAAACAAACAATCAACACAATGAAGTAGTAACCTGTGGGCTGGGGGAAAATATTTGCAAACTACATTATCTGATAAAGCACACAACATCCAAAATATATAAAGAACACATAGGATTCAATTGTAGGAAAACAGATAACCTGGTCAAAAAACAGGTGAAAACACATTTCTCCAAAGAAAACACAAAAAGGGCCAACAGGTATACACAGAGATGCTCAGCACGATTAATCATCAGAGAAATGTGGAGCAAAAGAACTATGAAATACTACTTCACACTGATAGGATGGCTATTCTCAAAGATTAAACAATGTTGGCAATGTGTAAAGGTGTACACTGTTGGTGGGAATATAAATTGGTGTAACTACTGTGGAAAATAGCATGAAGGCTTCTAAAGAAATTTAAAACAGAACTACCATATAACCTATCAGCAATCCATCTTCTGGGGGCATATACCCAGATATGTGTATGCCTTTGTTCACTGTAGCTTTATTTATAATAGATAATATATAGAGACAACATAAGGATGCATGGATAAAGAAACTGTGATATCTATCTCACAAACTTATATCTATGTATGGTGGGATATTACTCAATCCTGAAAAAAGAGTAAGCTCATGCCATTCACCACACGACAATAAGCCTTGAGTCAGACACAGAAAGAAAATTATATCACAACTTCACTCTTCTGTGGAATCTGAAAAGTTCAAATATACAGAGACAGAGAACAAAATAGTGATTACCAAGTGTTGGTGGAGGGAAGGAATGGGTAGACATAGGTCAGAGGATAAAACACAGCACATACATAGAATGAGTAAATCTAGAGATCTTAGGTACACCAGGTTTATACTGTATTGGGGATTCATGTTAAATGAGTAGATTTTAGCTATCCTTGCCCCAAAAACAAAAACATGGGTAACTATGTGAGATAATGGATATGTTAATGCTTTACTATAGTATCCCATAATGTCATATGCATACCTTAAATATACACAGTGAAAAAAGAATTTTTTTTTGTTTTTTTTTTTTTGTACCAGGAATCAAACTCAGGACCATGTGCTTGCCAGGCAGGTGCTTAAGCCACTGAGCTATATCCCTGACCCAAAAATTATTTTAAAAGAAGTGCTATGGAAACTTTAGTGCCTCCTTTCTCATGGTGTCTATCATTTTTCTTCACCTCTCACTGATCACTGGTCCACACAGCAGGGGTATGATTTGGTACAAATATGCTTGCTCTTTGTCCTTTAACGACTTACCTGTTGTTGAATGATTCAACGTATTTATAGCATGTCATTTCCTCACCACCTTGAACATGTTCTCACTCTATTTTCCTTCACTTTAGTTTCACTTTCAATACCTGTGACACATATCACACAACACCATTTGCACTCAGCAGGGTCTGTTAATGTCCCTAGAACTCTTTAAAAACAACCACAAACTCAGTGAACACCATGGAAGGAAACATCAGGATAGGTGAGAACAAGACAATCACCAAACCCTTGGACAGGGCCATGTGTAGCCTTGTCCTGCTTACTTACAATATCCCTAAGTTGGAATTTACTAAGTAAAAGGTTTCTCCTCTTGAACTAATAAGTTAGCTTTTTAATTACACACAAAAGAAAACCTCAAACAAACGCTTTACAAGAATAACCTAGCCAGGCATGGTAGTGCACATCTATAATTCCAGCTACCTCGGAGGCTGAGGCAAGAAGATCACAAGTTTGAGATCAACCTGAGATACACAGTAAGACCCTGTCTCAAAAAAAGTACACTCTATTCTTGACTAGTACCATAGTGCAAGAATACAGTAACACTTTGGTTCATGAATGCTTCTGCTCACTAACAGAAAGCATTTGGCAAAATTATGCTTCCATTTGCAAACCCCACATCAGGTGACTAACACAGCCACGGTCATCTTCCCCACACAAACACAAATGCAGCCCCGAAATTGTAAAACAAATTAAGTTAATAAGTGAAGCCCTGTACTTGTTTTCTAGAAGACAAGAAGTATAATGAAAATACAAGAGGGTGGTCTGACTGAGGCAGGGCCAAGGGAAAGTACAGCTACCCCGCCTCCAGGTGACCCCATCTCTGAGGGGAACACTACAGCCGGCACTGCCTTGGGACCCGCTAAGTCACAGGGCCTGGCCAGTGGTGTATGTCCCCCTTCCCAGGAGAGGGTGGGGTTTTCCCTGAGGACAAGCCCAAGGGTGCTTGCGTGCAGCTCTGGAGACAAGGGAAGAGAAACATTTCCGTTTTCAGAAGGCAAAAGGATTTTACACACCCAGATTCGGAGAAAACGGCAACATGTGCTCTGCCTGAAAACAAAGCCACAATCATAAAGCATGACTTTATTTCCCTTTGTGACATGCGGAATAGATGTGCAGGTCTGAGGAATGCTATAATTAAATTATACCTGGATTTCAGTGATGACACTGAGAAATAGTGGTATCACTATGACTGAACTGCTTATAGGAAACCCAAGTTACTTAGTATTCATTAAGGTAGGTACGTTTCAAAATGAAAAACCAGCATCCCATCAAAAACAGAAAATGAAGCCCTGAGTTATGCAAATAGGTCCTTATGTGTAGATGAAGTCCTCCAACTCAGCTCCAGTGCTAGTCACACTACCATGAGGCTGGCAGGGCACAGTGACCACCAGTGAATGAAGAAAAGCCAGCAGGGGCCAGTAGTTGGGTCAGGCTGTCTAGCTGAGGGGTCAGGTACACAGGCCATGCATGCACTGTGTGAACCTGGGCCTGGTTCGCCATGTGAACACAACCCCTCGCAGTGTCAGTTTTGTCTGTAACATGGTAGTGAAACCACTACCTGCCTCATGAGACAGCTGTGGAGAGTGAATGGAGGCAAAATTAGTTTATCAAAATATTTAAAACACTGCCCAGCACAGGGTAAGTAATATATGGGCTTGTAAGTGCTGTAAGAGGGGCCTGTACATTAAATAACACTAATCAGTTCCTGTGCCTCCCCACTAAAAATAGGTAAAAGACAAAATCTAACAAGATGAAGTAAAATACAGATAAACAACAAACTTCTGATTTAAAACTTGTACTTGTGCAAATAGCAAGGATATAAACAAACTTTCATTGACCAAATTTAACTGTGAAACAGCAGGATGAAGTTATTGAAGATGCGGCTGGAATCCCAAGCTAACCTGACAGAAGATCAGAACCTAGAATGAAAACAGGTAAGAGCCACTTATCACTGCACATCTGGGAATATTCACTTAGCCCTTAAAGGTGAATAAAATGGGAATAAATACAACACTGGCTCACCAGGACAGACCCAGAAAATCAGGAACCGTGAGGAGGGAGAGGGGCTCATGAATACAGTACCAGTAAGAACTGAACACCTTTGAGAGTTGGGGGACACAGACAGAGACACTTGACAGCTTCAGGTCTCTGTGCGGAGGAGTGAGCAAATATTCTCTTCAGACAGGGCTTGAGTGGATCACAGTATGGAAGTTAGACAGGGATGGAGGTGCAGCTATAGGGTGGTTTCAGACTCACCTAAGGAAGTGCCAACAGATCTGGCTCTCAGGGGTACTGGCTGAAGGACTCAATCAGAGGACAGCTGAGCGTCAACAGAAGTTATGAAAAGACACCGGTAAGTAACCACCACTCGGGTCTCACCCCTGCCCCTCTGTGAAAAGTGAAGTCAAGAGAAGCTGCGCCATGTGCCGGAAACCTGAGCAAACCTTCCCAGCTGCAACACTGATCTTAGGGGACTGTGGGAGGCTGGGGGAGAGACAGCAACCCCCCATGTTAGCATCTCAGTTCACACATCCACTTCTCAGGAAGTAAGACTAAAAAAAGAAGCTCAGTCAAATCACTTGGATAATCTTCTGAGAAGATATCTGGCACTCCGCATGGGACTATTTTCATTTTCCAAATTTGAAAGACCTGAAGAGCAGAGAAAAGAATAAAACTGAAGTCCCTCTTGGCCCTGCCCAGATGAACTCCGCAAGGCCCCTGAGAGAGCCCATCCATCCTGTTCTGAGGGCAGATCCCGGGAACCGGACCCAGGGGTCTCCCCTCACCCTTTCTAGAGCGACACGGGAAGGAAGGAAGGAGAGAGCCATAAAGCCAAGTTAGTTGTTACAAACTCAAATGGCTTTAAAACCAATGTCTTGAGCCAAACTGAACTGATACTTAAATGCAGATGGCGGTGTATCCTCCTTTCTTAGCCAGCCACTGAATCCCAGCTCAGGAGAAAGGAGACAGTCGCCTCTGTGACTGCCCGGTGAGCCAGAAAGCTTAGCAGTTGGCTTGAGGATTCTGCCTCTAACTTGAAATAGAATATCCAATTATTCATACAAGACTGCAGCACAGTCCTTGAACCACAGATTTATATTCTCCAAGAGAGATCACTAGAAAACAAACAGAAAAACTTGGCAATATAAATGAAAAATGTTTTTAAAGTAATTTTTTCTTCTATAGTTTATGCCAATTGTGAATCCCCACCCATAACTCCACAGTGTGGGAAACTCTATTTACAACTGGGGGTCTGACAGGCACCACGGCCCCTTTTAGCAGGCAGGCCTGCTGCCTACTGTGATGGTCACCAGGGGAGGCAGCAGCATGAAACCCAACTCTCTCGTTATTTTAAAGTTTATTAAGTTTTAAATAACATCGCTGTGTCTACTCTCTTAAGTCATTCTTTCCAATGTCCCACTTTTTAAAGTTCAAATTCTAGGAAACTTTTGCTGAGAGCCACAGAAATGATACATATACTAGTTTCTCATCAGTAACCAGATTGATAATTTCCGTTCTCATAAAAGGACTCTGACCTATGAGTGTTTGCTATTTTGAGTTAAAGAGATTCTCTTCTTAAGCAAAAATCTCAGTAACACAGACCTTTTCCAAGTGGTTAGAATACAGCTGGGGAATAAGTTTTCTAAGTCTGTCTTAAATTATAGAATGCCTTAGATGAATCACTGTTTACTTCTTTTAAATATAGAATAAATTAGTGGCAAACAGTGTTGCCAAACAAACGTCCTTTTGGATATAACAAAAACAGGAATCATTTGCAGTAAGATCATTATTTCATGCAGTGGAGGGATATTAGAGATTAGGTCCAATTATTCCAGACTGAGTAGGAGAAAGGCTTCCCTTAAACTCCACATATACCAGCAACAGGCAGAGCTGGCACACCACTGTGTGCATGGGTGACGGCTGGTACCCAGTCACTGCACAGTGTATTCACTTGTATTTACATAGGTCTCTCCACCAGAAGAGTAATGTGTCCACTGCATGCCAAGCACCTCCCGCAGCTCCTGCACTGGTCCCACCAATAGCAAGCATCTGCAGTGAGCCACACACGAGGCAAGGTGATGGAAACACAGGAACCAGAGTTAAATCCTTGCTTCCAAAGGGGAACAGGCAAGTGGGGAAGAGAGACCAACAGACCCAACTCTGTTCCACTTAGTGAGAGGGATCAGCAGTAGGGAAAAGCCACGGAGGGTCCTTCAGACAAGAGTTGAGGTAAGTTTTAAGGCATGAGTAGGACTTGTTCTGACAGAGCAGACATGGGTAGGTAGGATGATAAAAGACTCCAGTGAGAGAAGTATGGACAGAGACATGGGGCATGAGACACCATGACACATTTGGGGAAGTGTAAGCTGTCCAAGAATTAATATTCCTCAGTCCAGGCCACTACACCTCTTGCTGGTCACCTGTAAAACTCTCCTCAGCCACTCGCCAGCTCTTCGTTCTGCTCTCCACACAGCAGCAGAGCTATCCTTACTCAGCCCATGTCCCTCCCCTACTTGAGATCCTGGGACTGCTCCCAGTTTATCAGAACAAAATCTTCCGTGACATTGTGGCTTACAAGCCTGCTTGTCCTGACATCAGCCAGGTTTCCATCCTCAAGGTGGTAGCAGAACTAAAAAAACAGTTGCTAACATACTTCTTCCTGGCTACTCAAACAAATAGTAATCTAAGTACTGCTGTGAAGGAATTCTGTAGATGGAATAAAGGTCCTGCCAGGCACAGTGGCAACTGAGGCCAACCTGGGCAACATAGCGACATCTTACTTCAAAAAAAAAAAAAAAAAAAAAAGGAATAAATATCCCAAATACATTCACATTGTACTACCACGATTACCCAGATGGTCTTGACTTGAAATATGAGGCACGGTTGAGGTGAGGGACCCCGCTGTTATGACAGGACCTGTGGCACAAAACTACAAATGGTCTCTAGGAGATGGAAGCTGACACTGGCCAACAGTCACAAACAGATGTCAGTTCTGACTGAAAGGAACTGAACTCAGTCAATGACCTGAACGAATGTGAAAGCAGATTCTTCCGCAAAGCCTCTGAGAAGGCAGCTGGCTGACATCTTAAGTGTGACACCCTGAACCCAGACCTCAGTTGAGCTACACCAGATTTTCAACCTACAGAATCTGGGAAGTAATAAATGAGTGTAAAGTCACCAGGTTTTTGTTACTTAGCAAAAGAAAATTAACATACTTATTGTCTCTTCCATTGTCTTATCTCAGACTACTGTTCCAGCAGACCAAGCCTGCCCCTTCCTATATACCTGGGCACTGCCTGTTCATTTGCCGTGAAAAGTCTGTCCTCAGACACTCGCAGGCTCACTCCCTCACAGGATTCGGATCTCTGTTCTGATCTCTCTTTGGAAGCCTTCCTTAACCATTCTAAGTTAACCATTGCCACTGTCTTCTGTCCCCTTCCCTGGCTTTTATGTTTTCCACAGTATCTGATATATTAGATATTATTTGCTCAGAGCCTCTACTGGAATACAATCTTCTAAGGGTAGGAATTTGTCTGCTTTATTCACCTTGGCACTTGGTGTATAGCAGTGGCCCAGTAAAGCATCAGCTGAAATAACAGGACAGCAATTACCAGGAGCACAGCCGTGAGAAGACAACAGAGTGGTGAGGATAGCAACTAAAGACACTCATGAAAGAGGACCTCCCGAACAGCTTCAGAAAGCAGCAAGGACAAAGGAATATGAAATGTGAAGCTAGGGAGAGTACCTTGAGGAGGATTAATGACAACATGTCTTACTGCAATACATTTTTCAGTCACAGCAACTCCATCATTAAAGTTACAAGAAATGGAAATTCTCAAGAAATATACAAAACAGATATGGAATTCAAAATCAACTGAAGAGCACAAAGCATCACCATCAACAAAAGAAAGGCAGGGAGGAAGCGGGAAGGATCCATCTAAGGGAGCAGCTCACTTGCCCTACATGGCCCTGAACCTCAGAACAGGGCCATCTCACCCCAAAGGAGGCAGGATGTGCGGGAAGCAAAACAAAACACACTCTAGCCAGGGGGACTAAAAATGAAACTGACTGTTTCCACCACAAATGCTGATGGAAGACAAATAATGGCAGTAATAATAGTCTCATCTAATAACTAGTCACCTCGGGTCAGCTTCATGTTGACTGGGATTCAAATCACCATTTTTGACAGAGAAATCCAACACTGAGAAATAAAGGTATCTGGTTTGTTGGTGCCCATTAGTAAAAGAACTAACCCTTGTTCTTTTTGGAGGCAAAGAGTAAGAATAAACAGGTAAATACAAAAATAACATTCAATAATTTTTTAAAATAAAAAATTAAGACTCAATGGCTAGATTAAATAACAAATTAGACACAACTGCAGAAAATTTTTATGAACTAAAACAAAAAGATAAAGAAATTATACAGAATGTAATGCAAAGAAAAAAGGCAATGGGAAATATGAAAGAAACACTAAAGGTAGAGTAAGATGTAAGTACATTTAACCAGAGCACTAGATGGAGACAACTGAGAGAAGGGGGAAGAAAACAGTCAAAGAAATAATGATGGGGAATCTTCAAAATTAATGAAAGGTACCAATCCTTGGATTCAGCTTTCCATTGAATCACAAAACAGAATAAACAAGACATAAATCCTCACATAGACACACTGTAATGAAACTACAGACCACCAAAGACTAAGAGATCTTGCCAGTCAAATGTCAAAGAAATATTGCCTTGCAAGTGATGACAATTAGACTGATACATTTTCATCAGCCAAAAGGGAAAACGTGAAATGCTCAAGATTTTGTGTCCAGCAAAACTACCAAGTAGACAAAGACAATTTTAGACAAACAAAAACAATATCTTCAGGAAGAAGGGAAAGGATGGCAGAAAAAAGCCTAAAGTCTAGTGAATAGTAGGCAAAACCAACAAACCAAACAAACGAACAATCAACCTGGCAAACATGCAGGTAACTCCAGATTAGCTCTTATGGTATAAAGCAAGATGCACATCTTAATTAGAGGTTAAAAAAAACAGACAAAGTACCTCCTCATACCCATTAGAATGGCTACTATCAAAACAAAACACAAACAAAAAAAGTTGGTGAAGATGTGGAACACCTAGAGAACCCTTTGCATGGATGGTGGGAATATAAAATGGTGTAGCTGCTATGAAAAGCAGTAGAGGAGTTCCTAAAAACCATGAAATATGCCAGGTGTGGTGGTACACACGTATAGCCCCAGCTAATTGAGCAACCATAAGGAGCCCCTGTATCCAAAAGAAAGGGAAATATGAACCAGCAGTTCCATTACTGAATATACATCAGGGTCTCAGACATTTGTGCTAGTCATGGCAGTGCATGTCTGTAACCTCAGCCCCTTAGGAGGCTAAAGTAGGAGGATCACAAGTTTGAGGCCAGACCGGGCAAGTTAGAGACCCTGTCTCAAAAAGAAACAGTAAAATAAAGTGCTGAGGATATGGACAGAGAGAGGGAGAAGGGGAGAAGGACAGAAGGGAAAGGGGGAGGGGAGGGGAAGAGAGTACAACCCAGATATCTATCAATGGATGAGTGGGTCATAAAAATGTGGTATAGACATATGATGAAATACTATTTAGTCTTAAAAAGGAAGAAAATTCTGACATGCTAAAACACAGTTTAACCTTAAAGACATTACATTAAGTGAAATAGGCCAGTTACAGAAAGGCACCTAGTGTATGATTCCACTTATACGAGATACCTAGAGTAGTTAAATCCATAGAGACAGAAAGTAGACCGGTGTTACCATCCTGCTGGGTAGAGGGAAGAATAAAGAATTGTTTAAAGGTACGGAGTATCAGTTTCATAAGATAAAAAGAGCTCTAGAGATTTGTTGCATAGCAATATCAATGTACTTATTAACATTCCTGAGCTGTGTACATAAAAATGGCTAAGATAAATAAGCCAGGCACAGAAAGACACTTACTGTAGGTTCTCACTCATATGTGTAATCTAAAAGCGTTGGTCTCATAGAAGTTGAGAGTAGAATGGTGTTTACCAGAGGCTAGAGGGTGGGGTGGAGGGAGGGATGGGGCAGGTTAATCTTCAGTAATTGTTATGATTAAATAGAAGCTAAAGTTCTGTGGTGTTACTGCATAGGACAGTAATTACACATAACAATAATGTACTGTATGCTTCAAAAAGCCACCAGAAAAGATTTTGAATGTTTTCACCAACAAAAAACAATAAATGAGGAAATAGATAGGTGTACTGATGTAGATATCATACAGTGCCTACACGTATCAAAGCAACGTTATCCCATTAACATATAATGCTTAAGTTTTTATGTATCAGTTAAAAACAAACAGTATTCAGCTAAAAATGGTTAAATGCTATATATAACATGGCTTTTATGCATGTATATTTTAACACAATTAAAATTTTTACAAGAAAAGCTGAAATATATGGCAACAATGGAATAAAAAGAGGAAGGTGACTAGAGTTAAGCATTCCAAGGCCCTTCTACTGCCCAGAAAGGAGGAGGGTATTGCTATGGTTTAGGTCTGGAATGTGCCTGAAAGGCTCATGTGTTGAAGGCTTGGTCCCCAATGTAGTAATGTTCAGACTAACGGCTTTTTCGAACTGATCAGTTCATGGGATTTCTCATCTCAGAAATGGATTAATCCACTGATGGTCTCATGATTTGATGCCATTATTGGGGAGCAGTGCTTAGGAAGTGGGGCCTAACTGGAGGAAGCAGCTCACTCCTTTCCCCATCCACATTAGATGAGTCTTTTTCCTCTACCCCAGGTTTCCACCAGGAGGTTCAACTTCACCACGGGCCCAGGAACAGCAATGCCAATGACCACAGGCTGAAACCTGAGCTGAAAGAAAACTTTCCTCCTTTTAAGTTGTTTTTCTCAGGTGTTTTGTCACAATGATGGAAAGCTGACTAATACAGGTATTGTTTAGTTTACGTCTTACAAAGTAATATAAAGGTATTTTAAAAGTAACCACTAAATGAACAGTACAGTATTTTTAAAAAAAGATAACTCAAAATTAAGCAGTAATTAAAAACCCATAGATTTTTAAAATATGCACAAATAATATAGAATTATAGAATAAGAAACAGGGATAAACCTCAATATATTACTAAACACAATCATCAAAACTGGGTAAAACTCATAATTAAAAAACAGATTTTCAGAATATAGGATGCAGTACAAGCAGGACCCAGTTAAAGTGGTATTTTGAAAAAATATATATATAGGCTTAAATACTTGGTTTTAGACTTTTTGTTTGTTTTATTTTCTTGAGTCAGGGTCTCACTGTAGTTCTGGCTGGCCTTAAACTCGTGGTCATCCTTTTGCCTCAGTCTCTCAAGTGCTAGGATTACAGCCCTGTTCTACCACACCTGGCTAAATGCTTGGTTTTAGAAAAGAATGAATGAAAATTTACTGAGTTCAGTTTAAGACAACAGAACAAAGAAAACAGAGTAAAGATTGTGCAGGAATTTAAATATAAAACAATCTGAAGGGGTGCAGGAGGAGATAGCACAAAACACTACAGAAATGAAAAAGGGGCACAATCACAGACCAAGGTGTGCGATGAGAGAATATTAGGGGCTTGGGGTATAGCTCAGTGACACAGCACTTGCCCAGCATCCTCGAGGCCCTGATTCAAAGTAAATGAATGTGTCAATGAACGAATATACTATGAACATTTTATGTCAATAAATTTGAAAGCTTAGGAAAAATGAACAAATTCATAGAAAAATAACACTAAGATGAACTTCAACAAGAAAGAGAAAATCAAACTAGTCCTAAAACCATTAAAGAAATGGAATTAGTAGTTCAGTAACTTCCCATCAAGAACACATCAGGCCTAAATAGTTATCACTATCTAGCCAAGTTCTATCTAGTTTTGGAGTAACTGGTTACTTGAAAATTATATAAACGCTTCCAAAGACTTGAAAAACAAGACATTATTACTGAGGTACCAAAAGCTAACAAAGTCAGTGAAAGAAAGAAAAAGAACAGGCTAATCTCACAGGTGAGTAGATACATAAAAGTACTAAATAAAATATTGACAAACCAAATCCAGGAATGTATAAAAACATATTGCACTCAAACTAGGTTTACTCTAATAAAAGAGCCAGTTTAACACGAAAATATGTATGAAAACAATTCACCAGCTGGGCATGGTGGCACATGCCTTTAATCCTAGCACTTGGGAGACTGAGGTAGGAGGAGCATTGTGAGTTCGAGGCCAGCTTGGGCTACAACGCAAGCGCAAGGCCAGCCTGAGCTACATAGTGCGACCCTGCCTCAAAAAACCAGGGCTGGGAGTTTGGCTCAGTGGCTTAAGCACCTGTTTGGCAGGCATGAGGCTGTGAGTTCGATCCCTGGTGCCACAAAAAAAAAAAAAAAAAAAAAAAAAATTCACCACATTCCCAGATTAAAGGAAAAAATCTAACTGATGAGGAACAGATCATTTTTTATTTTAAAGAGAATTTAAAAAACAATAAAAATGATACAGAATTTCAAAATAAAATTATAGGAAATTAACAATGGTTATTATGTTGCATATTGTTGTGTTCAAAATAGTTTCTCAGATTACCAGATATAGGCATGCAAAATTGATCAAACAATATAAGCTCCATTCTTTTCAAAAACAAAGGTCATTTTAAAAAAAGATCATTTTAAAAAGTCATCTTTTCAATCACCTCTGAGGTAAAAAGTTTAAACTAAAAATAGAAGAGTGTCTTCAACCCAACAAAGGGCATCTATCAAAAACCTCAGCAAGCCTTATTCTGATTGTGAAATAACAGATGTATTAGTAAAACAAGTCAATCCATCAGAAATAAGAAACATTGCTCCTGTTTACCACTGTGTTGCAGGTTTTAGTGAATACAGTTAAATAGGCAAAAGAAACAGTATTAGAGCAAAGAGAGAACAAAACTATTATTATTCCTAAAGGATGAGTGTCTGGATAGAATACACAAAGAATCTATACAGAGAGTATAAACATAGTTCCTCAATAAGAAACACTAAGGAAGAATCATAGAATTAAAACTTCTTGAGGCTAGGAACTAGAAGGCTTATAAGTTTGGGATGGAGTTCTTGCTTTATGGATGTTTATTCATCACTATTACCTCATTCCTAGAACACTTAATTGAAATGCAACACAAGACTTAAGCTGAGTGTGACTACTAGGCTAAGTCTCTGTTTACCTAAAAGTTGGGGGGCCACGGAGGAACACTTTAGCCTTCGGGCCCACTTTTATATCAAGATAGGCCGCACATCAGGAGAGGTGAACAACTGTGCAGGGCGAGGGGGTATCTTAGTGGCTTCAGTGCATACGGATGTGGGCTCAGAACCTAAACCTTCACCCCTTGTTCTCCAGTACAAAGCTCTGTCAGCACCTCAGGATCTTGGTTTGGGAAAAACTGAGATAGAACAGAGGGAAGGAAGAGATGGCAACAGGCTTTGAATCTACTAAGATTTTGCATCTTGATGAGATTAGTGTGTAGGGAAGCCTAGCATGCTCTCTAGATAGATAGATAGATGGAGGGATGGATGGATGGATGGATGGATGGATAGATAGATATAGATATATATATTTTTTGAGACGGTCTCACTATGCAGTGTAACAGACTAGCTTTGAACTCATGACAATCCTACTGCCTCAGCCTCCTGAATGTTGGGATTACAGGCATGCACCTCCACTCCTGGCTCTCTCTCTCTCTCCTTTCATATTTTGTTACATGATATCCATGGTGCTAAGATCTTACCCATCTTAGCAGCCTCATCTCCCAACTCTCCAACAAATCCAAACTATTTGGAATTCCTGGCATCAACAGGCCTGGCATCCCCATCATCTTACCATTTGTTTCCGCCTTCTCTGACCACTCCTTTCCAAACCCATACTCTCAGCAACTTAGAATTAATAACATCTCCTCCCAGCACTCCTTTCCCAGGAATTATAAAACTGTATGAAGGCAAACAATCATAATTCAATGTGATACATATTTTCTGCCCCTCTCTCTCAATGGATTCTCAGGACAGGGAACAGTGTCCATATTCTGTTCAACTTCACATCTCTAGGGCACAGCTTCTCAGTGTTGGTTTGACTGAATGAATCTATGCATGTGTATACATGTGTGTGTATGTGATGTATGTGTTTGTCTTCCACTGTGCAGTAGACATAGATTCCAACCCTTCTCCTCCAACGCACCCCACAGGTTCACTAAGGGAAGAACAGCATTAGAGACAGAGGAGGAAACGGAAATGTTGCTCCTGGGTTGATGGGCTTTCTCATTAAGGAGATCACAAATCCTAGCCTATAATGGAACTGCAATGGTAGTTAGTCAGTTTTTCACTACTGTGACCAAATACCTAAGAAAATCAATTTAGAAGAAATTTCAGTGCATGGCTGGCTGGTACTGTTGCTGTGGGCAAAAACATGGTGGGAGGGTGTGATGGAGCAGAGGTGTTCCCTTTGTAGCAGCCAGGAAGCAGAGAGGAAAGGAAAGGAATGAGGGAAGAAGTGGTCAGGGACTAAAATTAGTCCCCAAGGTCACATCCTATAACACACTGTTATGGTTTGTGTCTGGATGTCCCCCCAAAGCCTCATGAGGTCATGGTGGAGAGGCTTTTTGGAGGTGGCTGAACCTAGAGTGTGTGATTGGTTCACTGTCTAATGCTGGAATTGCGAGTGTGAGTGCTACACCTGCCCTAGGGCAGACAGCTTGAATACAATACAAGGGATGGAAAAGAGGGTTGCTCCTCCTTTTTGCTCTTTTTGCTTTTGTTGCCTTCGGCTGCTAAAAATGGTTGCCCCTCTGCCATGCCACCCCGCCTTACAGCCAACTGATTATGGACTAACAACCTCTACAAACTGTGAGCTAAATAAACCTTTCCTCCTTTAACTTTGGGTGTTGAGTATTGTCTCAGCAAGGAGAGAAAAATAACTAAGATACCCACTCCCTTCAACCAGCCCCTATTTCCTAAGTTTCCTTTACCATTGGAATATGTGCTCATTAATGAATTAATTCATGATGAAGTTAGCATCCTTGTGGGTCAAACACCTTTCAAAAGTCCCACTTCTGAACACATAGGACTTGTAGAAGACAAAACACCATAACAGATGGCCTCAGACAGGACTCCCCCAGCAATGCATCATCACTGCTGACAGGGCACTGCCTGGCTCCTCAAACCCCTGGGATGCTTTGAAAGTGACACTGACAGACTGGCTACTCATGCTGAAAATGCATCTCCCCGGGCATGTCTGAAATGCCAAGGAGGGAGTCAAGCAGGCGCCTGGCCAAAAGGACAGAACTTACCACAGGGCAATTTTTATCTGTTTATTGCAAAAATGAAAAGAAACAGGTGCTTAAAACAGGCTGGTCTCATCAGTGGAGTAATGACATCTTGGGGAAAATGTCATATAGTGTGTACTCAGATTAACAGGTAACAAACAAGTCCTATTCCAGGAGAACACTTGTAAGTCAGATTTATTCATAAGTCTGACAAAATGAGTCTCACACACATCTGACACACATATACAATGTAAAAAGTAAAAACAAACAAACAAACAAACAAACAAAAAACTCCATGTCACCACTGCTTTTCCTCTTGCTTCTGGATACCCTGGACTCTGATTGAGCACTGTAGTACTGCACACTATTGCACTGCACAGTAAGCGCACAGTAGAACAACTGTGAGACCGTCCAGCAGACACATGAGCTATTTTCAAGGTTCATTTGCATCTAGGAATGCGAAATCTGTTCATATCTGTGAGTTTGCAACTTGGACATTTACAAGTTGGGGACTTTATTTACAGATCCTGGGTTCCTCATTAAGGTTCTAATAGTTACTTTCTTTTAGGCAGGAGCATATTGTTTGAATTTGCCTTTGATAATTTTAAAAGGTACATGGCTTTTTAAACACAGGAATATAACACGTTCAGATGTGCAACTTATGAAAATATTTTTATTTCATCACCTTGCAAAATAAATGAGAAGAGATTCATTACTGCACATCTCCCAACATATTATTGATCTTATTTGTCAAAGTATGCTTCACTTGCAGGTGGCAGGATTAAGGTTGAACTTTTTTTATTCTTTTCCCAAAGTTAATGTGACAGGAGAAGTACCCTCATTAGGTACTAACACATTAGAATACTAAGGATATTCCTTAATGATCAAACCAATAGATCAGTTTCAGAGCAGAGAGAATTCTAGGCAGAAGCTCCCGTTTCTGTGGTGGGGGATTCATCTTGCATTTCGGATGTCAGAGCTAAAACAATTCACCAGACGTGACTTGATCACCAGACATGATTAGCCGTGTGTGACCACCTTTCTTAGTCTGAATATTAAACTTTAATTAATGCTCCCAAAATCACAACAGAATCGCATCAAGGCATGATGCTGACTCATTCTGAAGCTGCAGTTATCCATCCTGGAATATTTTCTACATGTGATTATTAACCAAACTCTATATTTTCACTTTTTAATGAATGTTTTTGGATTTCAATGCAAGTCTTTGTCACTTTCTGGAAAAACTGATAAAATTAGATTTTGTGCATTGGGTTGGAGGTATTGCTCAGTGGTGAGGTGCTCACCTGGTACACAGGAAGCCCTGGGTTCAGTCCTTAGCACTGCAAAAAATAAAATGCTAAATAGGGAAGGGATACATTTTAAAAGATTAATAAAAATAAATTTTATGTGTTGTTTCAAAACACCAAGATCCTTCTTTGTAACTCATGTCTATCATTTTGGCATATTAGCTATACCTCCAAGACTCATCTCATCCACCCATGTTATCTCTGTGCCAATCTTACTGCCTAAATGATTTTTTAAAATTGACTATAATGAAGTTAGTATGTTTCATGGGCTATCACTGATCCTGAATTCCTCTCCCCTCAAAGATATTGCCAATAATCAACATTTGCGTACGGTACATGATTTCTCAACATTCCTCTAAATTTTCAACCAAGTAATCCCAGGGAGAAATATTAATCTGATACTATTTGTTCTTGGGAAAGCCCTATTAGCTACTAATGGTGGCTGCTTCCTTTGCCAAGTACTCTAAAAATCACTGCCCTAATAATTCCTTCTAGAATATTTCCTGGAATCAGTGTCAGACATTTTTGTAGATTTTATCTCTCTACCTCATTTCCAAAAAGTTTTTAAAAAATGTATCTACCTGCATCTTTCCTGTAGCTCTTTGTTATTCCACTGTCCCCCAAGCTGACAGTGCTGGGTTAATGATCTCAGCCTCATGTCCGCTCAGTCTTCTTGGACTTTGGTACTGCACTTTACTTGGTTGCGTTACAGCCTCTCGTCATGGCTTCATCTCCTCCAGGCCAGCAATTCTTCTTTCAATCTTTCCTACCCTTTCCAATCAGAAAAGTCATTTCCTTGACAGAAAAAATGCAGGCCAAACAGAAGCCCAGCAGTTTGGTTTCTCTCACATTCCCTGCTCTTTGGTCTTACTGTTCCAAACATAACTTCTGAAAGCCCTTTTTGTTACCCTTAGCATTTTTCACAATCCTCTGCTCACTCTGTCTTCTGTTTCTTCTGCAGTCCAGAGTCACCCTCTGATACGGTCCTTGATTGTATGACCTGACCTTTGCCGGGTCTAGGTCCAAGGTCAGGAGAGCACATAGGAAGTGGTGCACAGAGAAGGCAGGCCCTGAGTCAAGGCTCATCTAGAAAGTACTACCTACAATCAGCAAGTCAAGGAGAAAGGACAGCATGACAATGGAAAGATGTTAAAGTCAGAGGTCAAGAAGAGCAGAACTACTTTTCCAACCAGAAGAATGATACAAAGGGCTATCCTGTGGGTGTGAAGTTGGATCAATAGCAAGGAAGGTGGAGAGAACAGGTGCTGGTAAGGTCAGGTGGTTCAAAATAGACAACCTTTTCTCTCAGAGCTCTGAGCTCCTTAAATGGACAAAGCCTCACCTCTGTCTCAGTCTCTATCACCTGACACAAAGCTGACATGTGATGGCTGTTTCATACACCAGTGAATCAGTGGCCCCTGGCTCATCGTATCACACTGGGGGATCCTCTAAATAAGTAGGTTCTTGATAGACATGGTCTTTCATGCACATCTTCAACAAAGAAGCTACCTAGATGGTCATTAGCCTCCTTATCCTTTGGAGCTGGGCTCAGAATATTATTTGCAGTTATCCCAAATTATGTTTGCCTATTGGAGCCTGAGGCCATGGGATCTGTATCTATCATTTCCTGCTACTTTGGGAATCTCCCTTCTTACAGTCCACTCAACCTGTAGATAAGAACACATTTTCCTTCCCAGCAAGTAGAAATTCTAAGGCTTAGTTACTTTTAAAACTCTCGTTGCTTTTTCTTCCAGAGCAAATTTCCACTTCTGAGTCAGGTTCTATCTCATCTGAAAATACAGTAATAAAGTCTTCATAGGAATGCAAAGCTGATACAGAGTGGTGCGGGTTGATAAAATGATCCAGGCATGGGTTAACCCATACTCAGCAGAACTCTAGTGACAACATTAAACCAAATCTTAATTCAGCATCAGTCAAACCAAACAGAGTAAGAACAAGAAAAATCAAATCAAAGCCAGTAAGTCTCTTGGCAGGAATAGCAGGTCTGGTGTCAGGGAACCATCAGGTTTCAGGCAGTCTAAACTCAAACACAGCACTTTTGAGAAAACTAGATGCTCTGTTTGGCTGCTCTTCCCCTGTCCCCACCAGCTATTCGCCCACCCCCAACATTCCCTATCTCCTTCTAAAAGACTGTGCCGGTCAAGGTTTCCTTCAATTAATTTAAAGGCAGAATAAAAGCACTAGGGTTTTGATTATTCTCAAGGCCTCAAAGAGCAAGCGCCTCTGTCAGCCAGATGCAAGGACATCTGCCCTTGACCTGCCTTCACAGCAAGCGCCTGTTCTCAATAGGACTGTCCACTTAAATTTTGGAAAGGCAGAAGTCCCCTCAGGCAAAAACCTGACTGCCTACTGCAGTGTCCATGTACCTCCTCTGTCTGCAGTGCCATAAGGGACCACTGCGACCCACTAGAGAAATATAATCA
Source organism: Dasyprocta punctata (assembly GCA_004363535.1). Classification (NCBI taxonomy): domain Eukaryota; kingdom Metazoa; phylum Chordata; class Mammalia; order Rodentia; family Dasyproctidae; genus Dasyprocta; species Dasyprocta punctata. Next base: position 49,268 of record RJWM01005823.1, on the reverse strand, counting down.
TCATGCTGCTGACACAGGCCCACAGGGAGGGTGGCCCTAGGGATATGTCTGCTTATCCAAATAAAATGTTGTTTTAAATCAATGAATGCAAAAATGTGCTTTGCTTTCTGACAAGCTCAAAAAATGGGATCTTTCCTTCTGAGTTTTGTCTATCATCTTTAAAAACCAAAACAAGACTGAAAACTTCCTTTGCATGCCAACCCTACCCAGGTCTTACATCATTTCTCTGCCCCCGAACTCTCCATCTCTTTCGCTCAGCCTCGAATGCACCACGCTGAGAATTTTCACAGCTTTCACCCTTCCCTTTACCCAAGTCTCTCCCTTTCTGATACATCTGCTTTAATCATTTTAAACTCACTTTCTGACACATCTGCTTTAATCATCATAAACTCACACTCCTAATCAATTCCTCTCCTGATTTCGTTTTGAGAGACAGAGTTGCACTAAGTTGCCCAGGCTGAGTTGAAACTTGCAGTCCTCCTGGTTCAGTCCCCAGTGTGCCACCAAAACAGCTCAGATTCCCAACATTGTACCTTTCAGACCTGATCTCTCTAGCTCTCCAGACTCATTATACAAACCTGGTTAGGATGTCCACTGAGACACACATGCATCTCAAACTGTGCACATCTTAAACAGAGGTCTGCACTCTCAGAGATATACCGTCAAACCCCCTCCAAGGAAAAGGAATCAACCAAACTGATAAATCTTTGCTTCTTTCCCAATCTTCCCATCTCAGTAAATGGCCCCAACCCACCCACACCCAACTGCCAGAGCCAGGCTTGACTGTTCCTCTCCCTCTCTCTACCATATTCACCCTTGGTACATTTGGTGGACTCTATCTACAAAACGTATCTTCAATCCTTGTCTCCTCTGTCCTCACCAAAGAACAGACTCCCACTGCTCCCTGTGCTTTTACAACTAACCACCTCTTGGCCCCTCCTGACCCTTTCCCCAATCAGTCAGCCTTCCACAAAGAGATGAAGTGATCTCCTAAAACTCCAAACTGATCATGCAGTCCCTCAGTGAAAAGCTTTTAAAGGTTTCCATTTGCCTGACAGAGAAAATCCAAACTCATTATCTAAGTCTAGACCAGTGCTGTCCAAAAGAAATACCATGTAAGGTAATTTCAAATTTTCTAGTGGCCAACTAAAAATGAGAAAAAAATAGGTGAAGTTAATTCTAATATCTCATTTAACCTACTATTTCAAAGATATCATTTCAACACATCGTAACATAAAAATTATTAACAAAATATCTTATATTCTCTTTCCATATCTTCAGAAGTCTCCTCCTCCAATCTAAGTAAGTCAGGACCCTCTGATTAGTATCTTTCTCACATCTCCTCACTTTGTACTATTGTATGAACGCATTTGTCCTGGGGCTCTCTAATCTGGTAGCTCCCTAAGGACAGGGGCCACATCTATTTCATTCTCCACTAGGTACCTAGTACCCAGCATAATGCCTGGCACAAAACCAGCTTAATAAAGGTGTATGACAGAATGAACAGAAAAGATAGCGACATTCAGTACAAGAACAAACAGGCAGGGGCTGGATCAGCACACTGAAGACAGGTAGGCTCTGCTTTGTGAGTTAATACAATGGTGCACTGATATTTTAGGACCTTGTGTGATTGTTGTACCCATGAACTCTGACTGTTGGCCAAGATGTATTGCGGTAGTGCAGATCCAGATAAAGGGATTCCAGCCAGACTCCATCAATATGTGGGAAACTTTCTCCCAGGAAATATACAGGCATTGAATGTGATCTCAGGTTACACAGGAGGATTAGGAGCCTCCCAGCTTCTGCCTTACAGGAGGAAGGAAGGAAATCAATCAGTCTGAGCCCCTTCTCCACGCCAACTTCTGTGCTAGGCATCTTCACATGTGCTTGCGCAGTAATACCTTGATTCATGAATGCCTCTTTTGGAAACAATTCAGTTTGTGAATAAAAGTGACCAGCAAAATTCTGCTTCTATTAACAAACTCCATTTCAGGTGATAAGTACATCCATGGAACCATGGCTATCTTCCCCAAAATTGTAAAACAAATTAAGTTTGTAAACCAAGGCACCACTGTATTTGCTTTTCTGAGGCACCTTCTGAGGTCATGGAGATTCAGAAAGGTAAAACAACTTACTCAAGGTCACAAAGCTATGTCTGGTTCAAATCAGCAAGAGATCACTATCAGCTTTCTTTGATAGTCATGGCTATATCAACATCCCAACAATGGCCCTAATGACCTGCAGGATCAGGCAGCCCAGGAGAGTTGAGCAGCTGAGGCATAAACTGCTGGAGTCCAGGTGGGAGTGACGAGCAAGCACTCTGCTCCTAAGATTCCAGCCAATTCAGACCCCTAGAAGGTGAACCAGGCTCAGGTACGAAGGTCAGAGTGTTGACCTATGGTGGGGCCTTCACATTCAGTGATCAGTTAATTTTTGCAGTACTTCACAGGGGGGTATTCTCACCCTAATTTTATAGTTTAGAATTTGCCCAGGTCACACACCTAAAATAAGTGCCAAAAAAGGGGTCTGAACTAGAACCTCTGGTTTATTTGTCTCCTGGGTTTTTCTTCTCCTCTTCACAAGAATCATTCTACTTTTGGTGCTGTATTTTCAGGCACATCTGGAACTATATATGGTTGAGGCTGCATAAAGACTAGAGTAACTATGAAGGGTTTCTCAGATCTCTGTCACTTACACATAATAGCATGATTCTTCAAACAAGACCACGTGTGCTTGCTTGCCAAGAGAGACCTGGACATTTTGCCTCCAATCCTATAGCTAATCTCTTAGAGACAGACTAGGTGGTGACCATCATAAACAGCAGAGTGGCTGTGACCTGCGAGTGTTGTTTTGGCCATGTGACTCAAGCCAGTTTGGCCACTCTGTCCAACCCTCTGGGGACAGTCTCCTTCCAATCAACAAAAGCAACTAAGACTTCTCACCATGCACTTTCTGGTCAGACTGGGTTTCCAAATCCACATGTGACAAGAACATGGTTAGTAACTGGTAACTGCATAGCACTTTCTGTTTATGATATTCTTTCACAGATAAGAGTGTGTGTGTGCGTGTGTGTGTGTGTGTGAACAAATCAGAAGATTTTAGATCTGACCTTTCCTAACTAGCATGTGGGAGGCCTGAAAAAGCATGAGTTAAAGCAGGTCTCTTGGGGGAGGGGAGGACATGCTCAGCAGCTCCACTCAACAAGGACAGCATTGTATAATTTGCTGATCATTTTCCTCACTGTGGTTTGCAATCAGTTGTTTTTTCTTTTTTTTTTTTTTCAATCCCTTGGTTTTCCTTAGAAGAACAGCTGAGAATGCACAGAGCCCAGCTTTTGGCTCAAATTATCCTTGTCAGTAAAGGATTTAGGGCTACCATCAGGCAGCTGGTAGACCTGCAAGCATTTCTTCCTCTCTGCACTGTTACATTCACAGGGGCTCACCTCTGACCCAGCTGCTCCTGGCTGCAGTACACCAGAAGCCAGCACAGCCAGGGTATGCACCCTTCAACAGAATTCACAAACTCATCCATGACAGCTGCATTCAAATATTTCCAAATGTCAGTAAAACTCAACTTGCAATTTGAAAAAGTAAAAATCTACCTCATGGACGGCTACTTTCTAAAGATACTCTTTAACTCAGAGCTATTAAAAAGCCATTGACACCCTGCTAACTCAGTAAATACATCCTCTGTTAAATAAAATCTAGTAATGTATCAAACATATTTTTTAAAATCCTAAGCAATTTTCCCTCTGTGCATCAAAATCTTCCAATCTGCAGACAGTAGACATGACCACATCTAAATAAACTACAGATGTCTGCATGTGACCTGCATATTGCAGACTCTTCTGATTAACTGTGAGTGAAAGTCTGGTTTATTTGCATGTTTTGGGCAACATCTTGCTTTGTTAAAGAGAAAGCAGTGGTTATAAAATTTGGTGGTTCTGAAGAGAAACAACTGAAACAATTTTTCAGATGAGGGCACTGATACAGGCTAGATTCAGATCTTTGAATCAGTGCTTTAGAGAACAGTCTGCATAGATCCTGTGCCTTACACTTTAAACTTTAAAGATCTGATGCTATAGGTTACTTGCTGCCTGGGAAAGTGAACTGGATTTTCACTAGGAATAATTCTGCAGACTTTCTGGTCACTGTTAGCTACAACACTTGTGACCAGTCAGTCAGCTCTCTTCATGCAAACTAATGAAACAGCACATTGTCCCACCACATGCTCCCACAGCACAAGAGGCAGAAGAAATTAGGCCCTTGCAGCTGTTCCCAGGAATGCATGCCTCCACATACCCACAGGCAGGAAAAGGACCTGAATAGCCTCCAAGTGCAGATCTCTCGGCTATCCCAGCAACACAGACATCCCGGCAACACAGACATCCCGGCAACATAGACATCCCGACAGGAACCAGTGTCCTTTAGACCAAGGAAGATTCGAGATCCAAATACAAGATCATCCTTGAATATAAATGCATCAAAAGGACAGCAGCCGAACAACGCTAATGTTAAGAGGAAATCCTGTCTGCAGGCCTTGCAAGAGCCCTGTCTCTGCTTTCAGAACAAAGGCTCCTTCTGTGACATCAAGCAGCAGGTTTAAGAGCTCCCTGGCTTCTGGCTTTGGCCAACTTTCAAAACCACAAGTACATCCAAGGGCAGCCAAGACAACAAGAAAGCCAAGAGATACAGTCTCTAAAAGGGAAGACCAACTCCCCCTTCCAGAACTACCTTCTGCCTGGCTCTTGGCAACCAAGGCTCCACTCTCCCCAGAAGGGGTTTCTGAGGCCCTGGACTCAGACAGGAGACTGACCGCTTCCACACAGGAAGAGCTTAGAGGATGCCCATAGCTGGCACTGACATTCTCAGGAGGCTGTCTGAGGAGCACAGTGTTTGGGGAAGGCCCTATAGTACTTGCTGGGTTCTTATCCTAGTGCAGTCATTGACCAGGGAATGATCTTGGGCATTTCAACAGCCCTGAACCTATTTCCCTAATTGTAGATGAGATGATGATCAAGATGATGATGATGATGATGGTGGTGGTGGTGGTGGTGACAGAAGTAGTGGTGGTGATGACTATGATAATGAAGTCTGTCATGTCTCTTACATAGGGTTAGGGTGTTCAAACAAGATAATTTATGACCACATCCTATAGGGTATTTTAAAACCATAAAATATAAGCAGTGCTAATTCAGGAGGATATGACATATGTGAATATGACACTTAATACTGAAAATGTTTAGGTCAAAGGGGAGAGTTCCTCTGTTTTGCCTTGGGTCTCTCACAGAGCGGATGTTCAATTCATATTCAATTATAATAAAGGTGACTTTTTAATGATTAATAAGTTAAACATATTTGTAGAGAAAATAGCAACCTTGCAACAAATTAAGAGTACAGGAGCTCCCCCTAATCTCCCAACATATGCCTGGACCAGATAGTACTGAACCCTATGTATGCTATTTTTTTTATACTTACATATCTATGATAAAGTTTAACTTATAAATCAGACACACTGAAAGATTATCAACAATAACTAATAAGAAAACAGAACTAATATAACAATATACTATAGATCTTAGCAACCTCAGCATACTATTTTTCTTTCTTTATTGAGTGGAAAACTTTCACTTTTTCACTTAAAAACACTAAAGTGGCTTCTCTTTGACATATCCAAATTGCTCAGTATCATTACTCTGTCACTTAGGGGCCATGATTAAATAAAGTAAGAGTTACTTCAACATAAGCACAACCATACCATGAGACAAGATGGCTGCCAAGTGACTTAACAGGTAGGTAGCATACACAGTGTGGGTATGACGCTGGATAAAGGGAGATGGAGCAGAAGGTAGCCACATTTCTTTATGTTACTCAGAATAGTATGTAATTTAAAACTTATGAATTCTTATTTTTTCCAGAATGTTCCATTTAATATTCTTGGACAGTGGCTTATGACAGCTAACTGAAACCTTAGGAAGTGAACTATGGATAAAGGAAGACTCACAAGACAAGGAGTTTATTGTCTGAATGGTTCCATTCTGAATGTAAGTGGGGTACTCATGGAAAGAAGGTCTGGCTGTCCAAGGTGACCCCATTATCATCACAATAGTACCAAATGTGATGAGATGAAGTTTTTTAGGCTTGAAATCTGTCACCTGAATTTAACCCCTGAATTCACTATTAAAACAAAACAGTGTCACATGACCTGGAGTTTAGTGGGTAGATGGTGCTTCCCTTGTTTCTTAAGCTATAAAAATGACTAATAGATGTTCCATTTCTCATATTTCTGTTATGGCACCTCAGGCAAAACCTCCCTCTCCAGAGCCTTGGATTCTTACTCATGCTTCTTGCTTTGTTTATATCATGGTGAAGCAGTTCATAATCTTACTAGGAATATTTTTAAAAAATAAGATACAAAGTACTTTGAACTCCTTAAAATCAGGAAAGCGCCAGGAGATTTTTTTTTAAAAAAACATGTTAAGAAAATAAATATATTATTGATAAAACTAAGAGAGTAGGGCTTTTATAATCCTTTGACACACAACCCCCAGCCTTCTCACTCAGCATAATTTTTGAAGAATATGCATTTGTTACTTCCTGTGTTCATTTTAAATGGTAAGATATTTTATGTTGAGGGAAAAAAAGACGTAAATTTGGACTAATGTACCTCTGAATCATAAGCAAACCCTAATCCAGAAGTGCTTGTTAAGGCTTCCGTAACCTGGACTTTAAACTTGGAACTTGCGCCCACCCTCTGATAAAATCTTTTACAGAGATCTGACCTCTGTCCAAGTCACTTTTCAAGTTAAAAGCTTTGAACTCCTGGTAGGCTGACAGCTTGATGTTGGGTGTTTATGAAGAACTTCCTTAAGATAGAAGGGTGACTCCATTACCACCTCCCCCCAGGAACCCCCTCTGCTGAGCTTCCCCTTTATGAGAAGCTGGCACCTAGCCAGACCTCAGAGCTTTGAGGAGTGGATTTGCAAACTGTCTGTGTCTGGTACATGGTAGATACCTAGCTCAATGAAGAGTTTAAGTTAATAAATAAAAGGAGGTCTGCAGTAAGCCAGGGAACAGTTAGCTCTGACTCAACTTCATTAGCTTGTCATTTGTGATCATTTTTGGCAGGCCAATGCTATCTTTTTTGCTCGCCATTCACATCTTTGCCCAGTAAGTACCACTGATACGATACTAACAAAACTGTACACAGGTATGTCCTCCATATTTACCTTTTCTATCAGCAAGCTACCTGCTGCCTCTCTGAGCTGGAAAGTTGCCCATCTAGATTTTGTGGAGTAGATCCAGTGCCTTTTAACACCTAAGGTACTTTGGGGAACCTTATGATCTGATGTCAGTAACATTTAAGAGCTCTTTAACGCTATCTACAGAGAATCTCTGACCTCCACTTGCTTTCTTCTTGCACTAATACAAGTAAGAAACTAAAACTAATGTGGAACACTTGACTGCCTAGCCCTCTACTGACATCTATACTATTTACACTATTTTCCTGTCAACTTGCTACACTTCAGCCATAGGCCACACCAGCTTTCTTTTGGGAGTTTTCGTTCATTCTGAACTTGTTCCCACCTCTAATTCTTTGCTTTTGATCTCTCTGTGCCTAGAACAGCCCACAAGGCTCCTGGCTGCCTTCTTTCACTATGTAAGTTTGGTTTAAATTATTATCTCCTCAGAAACCTGCTCACTTTGCCAAAAACAAAAACCCCATACCCAATAAATCTTCAACAGATCAATCTATTTCTCCAAAAGATTGCTCTATTTCTACTATGGTATTTAGTATAATTGGCTGTTGGTTTATTTATTTACTTACATTTATTATTTAGATCTGTCACTGGAATATAAGTTCTGGAAGACATTGCTTCAGGTGCACCATTGTATCCTGTTAGTCCACATGTTTCCTCTACCTTGTAAAAGGGCAACAGCAGAGTACCGCAATAATTCGGCTGCTAGAATGACCTCAAAGCAGGATCAGCCCTTCATTTTAGATACTCAGAAGGAATGGGCAGAACTTTCTTGGTGAAACCCTGGGCCTATAAAATCAATATATTCTAATTAACCTAGGTACTCAATATACATTGAACCAAAAAATGAGCTAGGATCAAAGTGGCTAAAAGGTTGGACAAAAAAGAGACAACAAGAAACCGCGCAATTTGTTACAGTCAGCATCACAAAGCTGCTGATCTTCTTAAACAGAAAAAGGAACAGAGTTTCCAAACTAGCTTTAACAGGCAGAAATCAATAATGGCCAGGACCTTTTAACCAAAGAGAAGTAGCATGTGCGACTGAAAGGTTTATTTATACAGATCCCCAGCATGGACCAGGAGAAATCAAGCATATTCTGAAGCTGAATTTATAATGCATCCACACAAAATTTTATTTCAGCATATTGACAGCTAAATGTAAGAAGACATAGGAACTAATTTATAGACATCCTCATCTCTGTAAAATTGAGTAGATATAGTTTAGAACTTGTTGCTATAATTTTTCTTTAAAGTGTGCTTTCTTTTAAGGGACTTAATGATATTGGAAATTGAATTTTAAAATTCTCTCAAATATTAGATGATACTAAGGGACAGTTAATTTTGGGGTGTTATATTTTACATAGTGATTAAATACTTTTTAAATAAGGGTCCTTATCTTTGAAAGAGACATACAAAAATATTTATAGATAAATTTATCTCTAAATGAGAACGGCCTCAAAATAATACCAGAGAGAAAATGAGTGGAAATACAGACAAAACAGGACTGGCCACAAGTTGACGCTGCTGAAGCGGGGTGGTAGCTTCATGGGAGATAACTGACCTATCCACTTGATACTACCTAATGTTTGACATTATTCCTGATGAAAAGATTTTTTTAAAAGTCCTTTTAAAAAAATCATCTTCACTCTTGAAATTAAAAGAACTCACCTGAAGGTGAAGTTTTCACCTTTACAGTCTTGCAGTGAAAGGTTTTCCTGGATGACGTTCTGGGTCAGAGGTGAGCTCTGCCACGGGGATTTGGAGTGGGGGAGGGTGCCCAGATGACTGACGTTATCACAGGACCTTATGGGAGGAGGGACCTTTTTCTTCCGTGGAAGGGTGCCGTGTATAGACACGTCTTGATAGGCATCTGTGCGATGCTCAGCGAGAGGGGACTTGCTGCTCAGAAGGTCCATGGACGAGGCCAGAGGGAACTGGTGATTCACCGACATGTTTCTCGGAAAGCTTGCAAACTTTCCTGCAGCCATGATTCTCAACTCTAAGGTGGAAAGGAGAGGGAAGGTGAGATACTCACAAGCACTGACTTCCTACTTACAAAAGGAAGTTGAAATATGCCAAATAACAAAAGAAAATATTCACAAAGCATCAAAAGTAGGCAAATAACAATAGTGTCATTAATGGAGTGTAATAAAAATGGGACATTAGTCAACTCCCTTCTTTAGGGACTTCCAGAGAAATTTGCCTGGACTGGCAACAAAATCAAAAGGGCAAACATATCTGAGTTGTTGGAGGTATATGAGCCATTTTACTATTTCAGACAACTGAAAGAAACAGAAAAGGACAACTAACCCCCCAAAAAATTGTTAGTAAGGAAAGACTCATCATTTCAGCAATAAATATCAGAGAAAATGTTACACATCGCTAGAAAATTGGTGCACATATTTCCACCACACTGAAAACGATAAGAACAGGCGGAGATTACTGGAATTCTTCAGCTGCTAGAATGTCTTCAGTGCCAGACCCTAGTTGGGCTGCCCAGAGTGATGAGGCAGAATTTTTCAGGCAAAGACCTCATGCTTATAAATAAATCAGTGTACTCTAATTAATGAAGACAGCCCAGTGTTAGGGGTCAGGAGATGGGCCATTCCTCCATACATCAGTGGGCTAAACTGCAGAGGAGAGCCCCTGGAATAGCAACTTCACATGCACTGTCCCCCTGAGGGGTCAGGAACCTGTCTGCCACCAGTAGAGTTACATAATACCCATGGGTTCCTGTAAAATGAGACCAAAAAGGGGAGGGGAAGAAGGGAGGCAGAGAGAAATGGGGCAGAGGGAGCATGAAAAAGGAGCAAAATGATACATGAGGTCACAGAAGTGGTTCCAACAGCCAGTATGACCACTGGTACAAATATTCACCTGGAACACAGTCAGCGTTCCTGATCCCCCTAACAAATTACAATTTTGAACTAAGCCTAAGGCCAACACACAGAGGAAAAACACCCACAGATGCCTCAATAAAAATTAGGGCTACTGTCCGGAGACATAAGGCTACAGTAGTCACAATATTACAGTGGCCTGCACAAGACAGCAGAACAGTTCAGCCCTGCCCTCCCGTCCCCTAAAGCTGCCCTCCCCCAAGACCAGCAACAACAGCCCTGTGCTGCACTGCCTGTCCCCAGCCCTGCAGCCCCTGCTCCTCTCTGACCATCCTCCCTGCTGCAGGGGAGAGCTCTGGGGAGGATTACCACTTTCCGGCCCCAATGCAGTCAGTTTAACCAAAATTGGAACTTGAGATATGGCTTTAAGACCACCTCCACAAGCTGACAGAAGTGGTGCTAAGATAAACACATCTGAAAGTGCAAAAGAAACACATTGTATATACCACACACACACACACACACATACACAAATTGGGTATGGTGGCACACACGTAATCCCAGTACACTGGAAGGTTTTAAAGGAAAGTTCAAGCCATGCTTGGGCAACTTGGCAAATTAGTGAGATCCTGCCTCAGAATAAAAAAAAAAAAAAAAAAGGGCTGAGGATATAGCCCAGTGAAAAGGCCCTGGAGGTTCAATTTTCACTATCAAAAAATCAATCAATCAATCAATCAATCAATCAAAAAATACAAAAAACTACTCTGGCATGCAATAAAGAAAAACTGGGTGGGTAAAGGACCTTTTAGTCAAGAAATGTAACCCTACCCCTTCCCCTCTGTTCTTTGCCAAACCTGGTCATACTGATACTTGCCTGCTCCGTGTCCATTTGGGACCACCGTATGAGGGGTTGGCTCACAGTGGGTGCGGAACAATAAGGCTATGAGTTCCATGAGGCCCCTCCTGGTTCTGCCCAGTACCTGGCACACTGTCAGCACTTGCTCAATGTTAATCATTACTATTTAAAAAGAAACCAAATTCCCTACCCTTCCAGCAGACCACCAGTGATGTAAGCCAATTAGGATCCCCCAACCTATCTGCACACACCCCCACCCCCACAGCTGGAAAGTCTCTCCTTTTCAAGCTATCAGCACCTTCCTACTTAACAGATAGTCCTGCATCATTTCAAAGAACCCTGGGAGGACACCAGCAGCACCCTACAAAAACTCTCACAGGCAGGGGCCACACTGTTGACCAAGTCTATTTCCTAGATGACATGAAGGACAAAAAGTTATCCATGTCTTCAGCAGCTTTTTTTTCCTCTGTACCTGCAAGATCAATCTAGATTTCCAGATTGAGTGAAAATGCACTAAAATGCCTTTCTGGAAGCTAGTCACCCTTTAAATTACTGTCTGATAACAAAGGACATTAACACCTCCCTTTCCTATCTTTTCCTCAACAAACATCTAAGTACCTGCTCCACGTAAGACACTTAGAGAAAAAAAGACACCTAAGCACAAGCTCCTGACTATGAACTTCAATAAGACAAGAGTAGAACTCGAACCCATGAAAAGTGACCCTCGTACTGCAAGGAACAATATTTAATTCTGGCAAAAGAACCCCAGGAGAATCTCAGAGCAGGCAACCATGGACATGAAGCCTTTTAAAAGGTGGAAATGTGCAGGGGAAAGCCTTCCAAGAGAATGCTATTATGACAGATGCATAAAAAGCAGGGAAGTGTCCTCAAAAGCTTAGCACAATATAAGCCATGTAACATGTAGCTTAAGTGGAAAAGCTGAGAATTTTCTGAAAGCTGCACAGCTTAGGACCAGATCATGAAGTCTTGAAGGTTCTGCCAAAGTGTCTGGACTTGACTGTAAATGCTAGGGAAGATCTAGAAGGGATGGACAGAATGCAGTCAGTACCCAGGTAGGCAACTAATATTTATGGAAGGGGGTAAAAGGGGACAGTGGGGAGGTCACACTGGCCAATGACAATAACTCATGCAGGAATGATGAAGAGCTCTACTTGGGCAGTGGTCAGGGGAAGGGAAATAAAGGTCATGAGTGAAGAGACATTGGGAGCTCCAGGCCTCTAGATGGAAAGGAGGCGGCCACAGCCATGGTAGAACAGGTTGATGCTAGAACATGTCCAGCAGTTTCAGAAGAGGACCCCTGCAGGAGAAGGATAAGAAGCTGTTGTGAGGTACCAGGGGACAGGTCTATGAGGAGGTTATATACTACTACGGGCAGTTAGGAGCAAGGGCAGATGTAGATTTTTAATAGTCATCAACATATAGGGAATATTTAAACCAGAAACTAGATTCCTGAGACTATTATCAGATGTGAACATGTGAAAATACCTTTTAAACTGCCAGGGACTATGCAATATCCATGAATTTTATACGTCCTCTCTTACCATGGCTCTTTCAAGAGTACTAGGACCAAAGCAAGAAAAGAATTCTAAAAGCATATAATGGCGATTTTTAACCTGGCCATACTTAAGAATTGTGGGAAGTTTTTAAAAGGTTGGTGCCAAACCTACAACCTAGAGCAATGAAATCAGAATCTCTGGGGGTAGAATACTGGCATCAGTCTTATTAAAACTTCCCACTATTGTCCAATGTAGAGTGTCACGGTCAAGAACCACTGCGTCAGGGATCTCCCTAGTACAGAACAATTTATACTCCGAATTGTTTACCTGCGTAACAAAATCAAATGACAATGAAGCAGAATCATTCAATTCATAGGAACATTCATTTGACATTTACAGAGGGCCTCTTGCATGGCTGGCATTGTGCAAGCCATCAGGGACAAGGTCGAACAAGACAAAAGTGGTCCCTATCCTTAAGAGGTTAATACCCTAATGGAGGAAGCAAACATTAGGTAATGAATACATACTGGTAATTTCCAGTTCATTTTTTCCAGATAAGGGAAATAAATGTTCATTCACTTGAAATCCATCCTCTGAGGGTTTATAGTGTACCAGGGCTGACGACATAATAAATTAGATAAGACCTGGCTTTTGCAGCACCAACATTTGTGCTGAGGGAGTCTGACCAACACAAACAATAAAATAAGCCAGATAGTATCCAAGTCGCAAGCACTCCAAAGAATATAAAATAGGATAGAATGATAGCAGATACTTGTTGAGGAAGGCCTGGAAAGGCCTTTCTGAACAGGTAATAACAGATGAGACCTGAATGAAGGAAAAAGAACCAGTCACAGAAAGGAGTTCCAAGCAGAAATCAGCGAAGTCAGAGGCCTTGGAGCAGGAGAAACTGGTTGGAACAGCAGGGCAGAGTCTCTAGGCTCTGGCTCCTGCATTTACTCTACTTGGAGATGTTTCTGTTTTGATGTTCCTAGTCATTACATATTCCTTACGTATTGTTTGATCTTAAAAATTCAAAATGGCCTGACTCAGATCCTAGGTCCTGGAGCCAGATATTTACCACTTCAAACCTCTACTCTGTCTCTGCCTTACTAGCTGTATGCATGGCCTGGGACAGTTTCTCATTTGTAAACTGAGTTAACAATACCAATTTCATGAAACTGCTGTGAAAATTTAAAGTGATCATGTATGTGATACTCTTGACATACACCAAGCATTCAATAAACAATAAGTCTCCTCTAAGAAAGACAGGGTCATGTTAGTCTTGGTATTCATTGTATTCTCATTACAGCAGAAGTTCTCAAATGAAGTCACTGACACTTGGAAGGATGAAGAAGGAAATGTTTAATACTAGAACAGTTATAAAAACACTGAGGCAAGTAGACATAGATACGCAAACGGGCCTGGGACGAGGAACAGACAGACAGACAGACACACACACACACGCGCGCGCGCGCGCGCGCCGGCGCGCACACACACACACTAGGTGAGCCATGAACAGGCTTTGAAAGAAATACCTGGGTGAAATTTTGACTACCTGCCTTGACCTCTCTACTGGGCAGGTAAACACATAGTGTCTAAGTATACATAGGTCAAAGACTCTACATTTTGATATGAAAGTGTGAGACTTGGGAGAACATTAAGAACAAGAGAGAGCCTGACAAACTTTAACTATAGTACTGCCTTCTCAAACCTGGTCAATGGCTGTGCTTTGACAGGCTTGTGAACAGGGCCCAACTCACTTGCTTTACAAAGATGCTTCAAAGAAACTGATGATCTTGCAAGTTGAGGCAGAGATAAGTGATTAGCTTGTTTGGATTTTTCTCCTGCGTTTGAAATGGGATATTTTCAAATTAAACTCATAGATGGTTATCTGATGGGGGCCTTAAGGTTGATCATGTTTTAAACTCTAGAAATATCATTGCCTCAGCTCCAACTATTTTATCATGACAGAGAAATTACAATTTGGATCTGTAATTTTAAAAAAATCTCCACAGAGTCAAACAGGGAAAGCAGATAGTATACCCCACAAATACAATTGCTTTATCCACTTAGAATAAAGCTTTGGTTGGGTTTAGAAACTAAAAGTATCCCTTTATTTTTGAAGTACAAACTTATTAAGTGTAGCCAAATGATTAATGTATGAATAATTCTTCCATGGATTGTCTTTCAAGCAACATAGCACAGGATTTACATGATAAGGTTCTTAAGATTAGCATACATTTGACAAAAGTTCTTTCAATAAGAATAGAGGTTGAGTTCTTGGTTAGTCACCCTGCAAATGTCAGGCTTCCGAGCAGCACTTGAGAGAAAGTTGGTACTGGGCAGTGGGGAAGCCCCTGGCATAGCGAAGTGTTTACCTTACATTGCTACACCACCTACACCCCCTCTCCCTGTAGGCTTCTCAGTGATTAACTGGGCAGCCCCTCCCCACTTGGCCCTGCTCCTCCAAGTCCTGGCCCAGCACCAAGGCCTCCCCCTTCCTCCAGGATCCTGCCTCATTCCCTGGCAACACACGGGGAGATAATCGGCCCTCAAACTGACCTTCCCTCAGCCAGTGTGCTTTCCGTGGAGAGGTCTAAATAGCCTTGGGAGATCAGAGTCAAGGTTGAAAGGAATCTCTGAACGCATGGCTTTATTCCATCTCAGCTAATGACTTTAAGCAAAAGCAGTCACGAGGTTGAGCAAATGTTTTTCCCCACTGCACCCTGCTCTAAATGAGCTAACAACTAAAACCAGAGTTCTCCACCAGCTCCCAACCCCTTCCACGACCCACCGCACCACCGAGCGGCTTCCGAGCCCTCTCTCGATCGCCTCCCGACGAGCAGACTCTACACCTGATCAAACTATTCTCAAGCGGCAGCAGCCTAGGTGGGTAAAGATGGGCTGCGATCCTCCTCCTTCTCTACCCCCCACCCCACCCCGACGCAGAGGAAGCGACACAACCAACTATTCATTCTTTCAACAAAGGAGCGAGAGGGAGGGGATGTTGTCGACAGTTACAGAGCAGGCGCCTTCGCTTTCTTTGCAAACTTCCCAAGAGATCAGTGGAGAAACTGCCTCCTCTGAGCCTTCGGCTTCCAAGGAGCCCCCTCCTTCCCGGGCCCTCGCATCTGTCCCACCCCGGCGGGCCACCGGGACACGGGACGGAGGAGACGGGGAGGAAGATGCGGCTGCTGGGCTAAGGGGCCGAGATGCGCGCGGAAAATCGCTGAGCGTCCCGGGAGCCCCGCGCGCTCAGGTGGCCGGGAGAGCAGAGAAACCGCGTCCCCATTTCAGCCACCCCTACCCTTAGGGCCGCTAGGGAACAGCAACGAGCGCCGGCTCCGCTCTCCCCAGAGCCTAACTTTCTCCGACAAACTTCCCAGCGCGCTCTCACTGGGGCCGGGAGAGGCCCAGACGTCTGGAGAGCAGCAGCGACCTGCAGACGCGGACGCACGGCGCTCACTCACCTCCCGCGCGGCTCTCGGCTCACAGGCGCCGCGCCGCCCGCCCCGCACTGCACGCCCTGCAGCCGCTCGCGGAGCCCGGGTTGCTCATGGCCCGCGGGGCGCGCGGCTCGCTGGTGCGCACGGAGGCGGCTCTGAGTCCCAGCCCGCTTCGGCAGCAGCAGGCGCAGCTCTGAGCCCGCGGCGCTCACTCCAGCCCCCAACTGGTGATTTGCGGCTCCGCGGCCCCACCCCGGCGAGCCGATTTGCGCGGCCTCGCGGAACCCCCAGCGACATTTACATTCGTGACCTCTCTTAGCTCTCTTCTGCCTTGATTTTAGAATGTGGCTCTCCGATCTGCAGAGTAGCCAGTCCACGAGTGTGGATTGGCCACCTCCTTATCGAACCCCTCTCAAAGAGGACAACCTCGATTTATCTATTTTTACCTCTTTCCCGCGTTAATTACCCCACAGACCTGCCTAGCTCTCTGCAAACACCTGGCTAGTTTTCAATTTAAAAGGCTTTGATGAGACAATAGGCAACCACAAGAAACAAGTTACTGGAACAGACAAATCAGTAACACTCATATGGACAAACTAAAAGCCACGTGCAGGTGGAGGTACCATTTCATTACTAGATTTTTAGTGGGGTGGAAAATCGGAGCCCACTGTAGAACTTACACTGTTAGATATCAAGACTTTTTATAAGGCCACAGAAATAGCACAAGGATAGACAAAAATGGCCAAAGAGACGAGTTCAGAAACAGATTGACACTACACGTTCACTTGATTATTGTCAAAGGCATTGTTTGGTGCATGGAGGGTAATACAGTGTGTCCTTCTAGTAAATGACGCTGGATCCGCCGAATATTCACACAGGGAGAAAAAAGAATCTTGATGCCTACTTTGCACCACACTTGGCCCCAAATCAATTTCCGATGGATTTTAGATCTAAATGTAGAAGATAAAACAGTAACACTGTCGAAAATATCTTTTCGACCTTAGGGAGTACTAACTATAAAGGAAAAAAAAAACTGGTCATTAGACAATATTGAAATTATCCCATCACTCTCTAAAGCAGTTCTGGAAGCCCTCTTTTGTGAGTAACTTTATGCGGTGTGATCAAAAATACAGTGAATGCTGCTTTTAGGTGGCATCCAAGGGAAAGGCAGGATCATAAAAACATCATGGTGTGTCCTTACCCCATTTACTCACCAGATCCGGCACCGTGCAACTTCTGGGTCTTTCCCGAAGTCAAAATGATCGTGAAAGGTAAATATTTTGAATCAATTCAGGACATCAAGACAGCCATGAGAACTCAACTAAAAAAATAGGAACGAGGACTTCCAGAATTGCTTCAGAAAATCAAAAGAATGGTGGAATACAGATGGGTATGTTTGAAACAAGGCAGAGTATTCTGAGGGGGATTCAAGACATTGTGTCTTTTAGTGTAATACATTTTTAAAAATAATATCCACTGTACGTTTCCATCACACCTCAGATGTTTTCTCTTGTGTTCGAAACTGGAAAAGATCCTCATTATCAACTCTTATCCAGACTCTACCCTGGCATTAAAAATTTCATTGTCAAGGGGTACCAAACTTGTCACTTAAATGTTTCAAAACAGCAATTGTTGCTTTGAAGACTTCATTCTCTATCATCCCTGATGCACACCAAACCTAAATATCATACCAAGCACATGATACCAAGTAACCCAAGTGTGAGGAGAGTAGTAGTCAGTTTATTTCAGTGGTGGCAAACGTGGGCCATCACTGAAGACTCTAAAAGTTTCACCATCACTGGTTATTTCATCAGCCCGAGATCCTTGAGGGCCAGCAATTTGTCATTTCCATCATTGTATCCCCAAGTTTGTATAGTATCTACAAAATAAGCATTTGGTGAATAAAATCTTAGGTTAACTTTGTTTTCCTATGCATCTTGTTGCTGATTAGCCTCTAAACATCTGTAACATTTTCTTTCCTGCATCACTATGGAAATCCTTAGTAAATAATTACTCAATAAAAAAGTACGTTTACTTGTTTTTCTGCAAGTTTTGTTACTCTGAAGTGTCGCTGAGAACAGTAATACAACTTACCATGTTTTTGTTTTTCGATTTTCAAAGTTCCTTGAGCACCTACTACATACCAAATTCCTTCCTTCCTTCCTTCCTTCCTTCCTTCCTTCCTTCCTTCCTTCCTTCCTGTGGTCCGGGGGACTGAACCCAGGGCCTTCACATTGACATCCCCAGCTGGGGTTTCACTGAATTCCTAAATTGCCCAGGTTGGGCTCAGACTTTCTGTCCTTCAGCCTTAGGCTTTTAGAGTACTGGGATCACAGGCGTGTGCCACCACACCTAGTGTGGTTTGGGTCTGGAATTTACTCACCAAAACCTCAGGCACTCAGAGGCAGGCCTTGTGGAAGGTGACTGTATCATGAGGGTGCTGTACTCATCAGCAGATTAATCCACAGATGAGTTCAGAGCTGAATGTGCTGTTAGGGGTGGGGTCAGAAGAGGTGGGTCACTGGGGGCGTGACCCGGAAGGGTGCATCTCCCTCCCATGTTGGTCCCTTTGCTCACTGCTTCGTGGCTTCCATGACAATACCAGCCTTCTCTCCACCATGTCCCTCTGTCATATCATTTTTGCATTTAAACCCATGAAAAATGGACTGAAACTTCTGAAACTGTAGCCAGAATAAACCTCTTCTTTAAGCTGCAGGTGTCAGGTGTTGTGTCTCAGTGACAGGAAAACAATTAAGACATCCAGGCAGGCCAAGTTTATACTATGTGTAACATCAAGAGAAATCAGTTGTAAAGAAGGTCTAGAACTCACACCAAAAATGACCTTAGGGAAGCCATTCCCTCCTCTCAGTCCCTTCATTTCCTCAAGAGTAAGTGATAATTAACTCATAGAGTTCCTGTGAAGAGTCAAGGAAATAATGGTTGTGAAAATATTTAGCATGTAATAGATTTAATTATCATTAGAATAAATGACACATTTTGTCATTCATTTTCACAACATCCCTGTGAGATAGGAGGCATCTCTTCTCCATTTGTGTGTGGGGCATTTGTGTGGGAAGAAACAGAATAAATAACTTCGGCAATATAATAAACACTTGTGGCATATTTACTATGTGCCTAAATGTACAGGTCGTGAAAAGCAGAAACAGAATTTGAATCAGATATCTTAACTTGAAGTTTGTGGGTCTTTCACTGTACCGCAACCACATTCACATTTGTATCTCTTCTACCAAACAAATACTAGGTCCTCAACCCATAAATAGATGAATAAAATAATAACTTCAATATAAGTTTGATTAGGTTATATTCACAAGGTTCACAAATTAACTCCCCACACTCACAATATTGTCCCTTGGTTCCAGGACTCTCCATGGATATGAAAATCTGTAGATGCTCAAGTCTCTTATAACTCATGCATATCTTGATTACTTACAATACTTAATACAATGTGCCATGTACATACTTGTTAAACTATATTGTTTAGGAAATAAGGACAAGAAGAAAGCCTATACTGTATAGTATACAAACATTTTTAAAGAATATTTTTGATCTGTAGTTGTTTGTGTCCATTGATGCAAAACCTGAAGATACAGAGCGCAAATGTGTATGTGTAAAAGTTCCCCTCTTAGTTCTATCTCCCATCTGTCCATTACAGGTAAGCACTGCTATAAAAATTGTATGTGCCTACCAGAGTTTCTCCAGGTATATGTGTATATGCCTCTCTGTCCTCCTACTCTGCCCTACGTAGAAAATACAATGCTATACTCACCATTCTACATTTTTCTTTTTTTATCATTTGCCAGTATATCTAGAAGATTTTTCCATTACCACAGAGGGGCCCTCTTCATTGTCTTTTTTATGGTATTTCTTTGAAGGGTTATAACAAAATTTCCTAGACATTGAGTTTGTTTTCATGTCTTACCTATTACAAACAATACTACAATTAATAAATATGCAAGAATACTCACAGGGTAAATTTCCAGAGATAAAATTGCTTAATCAAAGAGTATATGCTTGATTTGCAGACTGCAGGAGGAGAGAACAAGTATTCACCAAGAAGCAAGCCCTCCCTGCGAACCAGCGCCATTCACAGGCCACCCCTGACAGGAGAACAGCCAGACACCAGCCCTTCCCCATGAGTCAGCACCATTCACGGAGTGCGGCAGGGAGAAAACAAGGATTTACCAAGAAGCAAGCCCTCCCTGTGAACCAGCACCATGAGTGGGCTGCTGCCAGCAGGGAAACAGCCAGACCCCAGCTCCTCCTGGCGTGCAGGCTGACCAACAAGAAGAGCCAAGCCCCTACACACACCCTGTAAGTGACCAGCCCATCCAGAGAAACACAGACTGCAATGATGGCTATTGAGGTGAAATGTAATTTGATGCTTGTGGTGTTTTGATGCTTCACTGACCTTGCAGGTCTAGGGCCAGTGGTCTGATCATAGGTTCAGAGGTTAGCGGTATGCAATGTGGCATCTAGGGCTGCTCTCCTTCTGAAGGTGGTAGCCATTGTTAATTCCCTATTATCTTGTTTTGAAGTCATGTATCATTTTCATTGTTTTGTTGGGTTGGGTTTTGTTCTGTTTTGCTTTGTTTGATTTTGTTATATCTGATGACAGGAGCAGCTACTTCAAAGACGGCAAGATATATTATGGTAGCCACTTTGAATTTACAATTGTCTTGTTTTGAAGTTCTTTATTGCATTTATTGTTTTGTTTTGATTGGTTCTATTCTGTTTGATCTTTACTGTGTCTGAAGGTATCTGCAGCTATTATGAAGACAGCAAGAGGCATTATGGTAACTATTGTTGATCTCATATTGTTTTGAAATCCTGTATCACTTACACTGGTTTGTTTTGATTGGTTTTATTTTGTTTTATTTTCCCTGGTCCTATACTCTTTAAAATAAAAAAAAAAGAGTATATGCTTTTGTAATTTTGATAAATAATACTAGTTGTCTTCTATGGGAATTGTATCAATTTATACATCACAAAAATGTAAGAAAACTCCTAGTTTCCCACAGCCTGACCAGAAGATATTATTTGAATTTTTGTCAACTTGGGAAATAAATATAAATTTTAGTGCATTTTAATTTGCATTTATTTTATGAGGCTGCTTATCTTTTCAAGTAGCCCTTTATATTCTTTCTTTCTTTTTGAACTTATATTTCCATTTTTCTATCCATTTGTAGGTCATTTTCTGATCAATTTTCTAGGGTCTTGTTCCATATTAAGAAGTCTAGATTTTTGTGGTATGGGCTACAAATATTTTTTCAATGATAACATTAAAGGAAAAGAAGTGATATAGATAAAGCATCGTTATTTTAAAAGCTCACTCTGGATGCAAGTAGAGTGAGTTAAGGAAATGATAGCCAAGGTTACTAAAGGCTATAGTGTTAGCTTTATTGTCACATGACAAAGGCTTTCACTAAGTTGGTGACAGTGGGACTGGAAGTAAAGGACCCAAATTATTATCAAAAAATATTGACAATTACAATAACAATAGCTACAGTTTGTTTTGGAGTAATTATGCACCAAATACTATGCTAAGTGCTTACCAAACTTTAAGCCATAAATTGCCATACTTTATAAATGAAAAAGGTGAGTTTTACTAATTAAATATCTTGCTCAAACTCCCATGAGAAGTAAGTGGCAGAATCAAAGATAACCCCAGGTCTATTGACCCCAGCTGCTTGGCAGGCTAAAGAGGAATGATCAAAGGTCTTCAGGCTAAGTGCCTGAGTAATGCCTGGCTGGGTGACAGATGTAGAAGCCAGAGAACAGCTGCGACTGGCTGGAGAGTGACACTCCCAGTTTTAAGAACACTGGGCATATTTTTCCAAGTTCATTCTTACATATGATCACTTTTCTCACAATGTTCCATTGAGACAAGGGATAGTATTTTCCCCCATTTTACTAATGAGAAGACACAGATTCAATGAACAATCCCAGTTAAGATCTCCTCTTCTCTAAGAAACCTTTCCTGACACCCAGTCTAGGTCAGGTTCTATGGTTATATGCACCTACACCACCCTTTTCTTCCTGGAATTTGTCACTGTTGGTAATTACATATTTATCTCTGTTAATTGCTATTTAATAGCTGTTGCACTATAGACACTAAAATCTTTATTTTGGTCTTAGCAAGGGGCCTGGCACAGAATTAGTACTCTGTACTTACTAATTAAATGAAAGAACTCCAGACCTCTAGACCCATTAGTCTTTTATCTTTATAACTATATCATAAAGCTTCCTAGAGGCTAAATAAATATAATGACATGGATGTCGGCTGTACCAAAATAATTTTAGGACTCAAATTTCCCCAAATCTACTGCCAACCTTCACCTATTTTTTTTTTTCATATCGGATGAGTAACATGCGAGCGTGGTAACCAGGTTTGAGGGAGGCACACCTCACACAGTGGTGTGAGCACTCAGTCCTCACACTGATGAGCCAGAAAAAAGTTGACTCTCCAATTTCTTTCTTTCTTATTTTTTTTTTTTTTCGGCACCGGGGATCGAGCTTACAACCTTGCGCCTGCCTGACAGGCGCGTAAGCCGCTGAGCCAAACTCCCAGCCCTGGTTTTTTGAGGCAGGGTCGCACTGTGTAGCTCAGGCCAGCCTTGCACTCGCGTTGTAGCTCAAGCCGGCCTCGAACTCACAACGCTCCGCCTACCTCAGCCTCCCGAGTGCTGGGATTAAAGGCGTGTGCCACCACGCCTGGCTACTCTCCAATTTCTGAATGGCAAAACCATAGGCTGCATCAGCCAAAGAAACATATAAAAGGACAGCAAAAAATGGCCTCAGGGACACCCAACCTGGAGTTGATCCTTTCATTCTTCAAAAGAATTTGTTGAGTCCCACCTCATAACATCGTGAGTAGACAGGCAGCAGGGGAAGGCACTGGGGAAAATGCACTGTAAGAAAGAATCATCTGTAAAGTTCTAGCTTTCCCAAGTCCTACTACTAACAAGTGAGGCACAACAGATATTTAAGCTACCTCTGCTGAAGGCCAAACAAAAATGTGAACTTGAACAACTGCAGAAAGACATGAGAATTCCCCGGAGTTAACACATAATAAACCAGTGACGCAAGGTGCTGGCAGTATTGATATAAATCATAGCATCAACTTTTGCAGTACTTTCAGAAGTACTTTATCTTCTAGGTTACTGACCCCTGAAGGCTAGCCACGGGCTTGGTGTTCTGGGAATCCCCAGCCTCTGAGGCTGGCCTTTCTTTTAAAAGGCCTGCATGATAGCTCTATACTTACTGTCATATTGTCATATTGAATTTATTGTATGTGAGCTATGGCTTAATGATCCTCAATAAATACTTAATGAATGAATAGTGACACAGTCAGAGATGTACTTTATAATTCAAACTCATTCTCTGTACAAGGTCCACATCAATTTGACCATTCGTATTGGAAGTGGCCATTTCAGGACCTATCCTTACCACAAAGTCTGCATCCTGTTCCTCAATTACTTTCTCAATCTTAGCACCAGCTTTTGATTAATTGGTTATTAATCAAATAACTGGAAAGAAAAAACATCAAAATGTCTCTGGATAATTATGGAATTCTAGGTGATTTTAATTTTCTCATTTATACGACTCTCCTTTTAAATTTTTTTCTTATAGGAAGCACATGTTATCTTTTGATGTAAAAGTCAAAATGTTACTTAAAAAGACAAATTATTGAGCATATGGCATAGGAAAAGCATTGATAGTCCTGGGAGCTATGATAGCACCAGGACCTTCCAGTCTAGAAAGAGCAGTGATCCAAAATGAGTAAGTGGCCTCTACAGCAGAGGTCCCTGTGCTGCAGGGACACAGAGAAGGGGTTAGCGCCCTGAGGGACAGACTGATAATGCTGATGAAAATAAGGGGGAGGGAGGAGAACTGATGAAAAACACACACACAAAAAAATATCACACACACATACACACAGAGAGAGAAAACTTTACTATGGAAATGCAGAGAGAAAAGAAACATATGTAAACGGAGCAGCAATGACCACCTGACTGCCACCAGGAGCTGTGGCAGGAAAAGGCTCAGTTTAGAGGCTGCAGCCTGCCCCAGTGAGGGGGTGGGGCGGATGGCGGGGAGATGAGCTGCACTGTTCTAGTGCAGAAGGAAGGTGGGTGTTGGAGGAAGCACAGCCTTTCAGCTCCACTTAACGCAATCTTTGAGACCAAAGTTGGCCTTCCAGGTGTTCACACACTTGTCTATACTGAGGTATATATTTGAAGATATTTACGGCAGCATCATTTGCAGTTTATCTGCAGTTGGATGATTAAATTTCAACCCATGCATGCTGTGCCACACACTGTGCAGCTGATAAAGAACGAGGTAATTCTATAAGCCAGGTGTGGTGGTGCATGTCAGTAACTCCAGCACCCTGGGAGGAGGCTGAGACAGAAGAATCACAAGTTTGAGCCCAGCCTCAGCAACTTAACAATTTAGCAAAACCTGTATCCTCAAAAAATAAAAAATAGCTTTCATTCCACAACATCACAAAGAAAAGAAAAAAGAAGAAAAGAAAAATTATTCTAACTGATTCTAACTGATCCAGAAAGATGACTGTGAGACATTAAGTGGGAAAAAATGTTTTTTTAAAAAAATAAAATAGAGGGTTCAATCCACAACATGACAAAAAAAAAAAAAAAAAACAGAATGAGGTGATTCTAACTGATCACCTAAAATGGTTGTGAAATATTAAATTGCAAAAAAAAAAAAATAGTAACCTTAGCAAGCAAAGTACAGTGGTTCACTGGTACAGTCCCACATCCTCAGGAGGCTGAGGCAGGAGGATGGTTCCAGCCTAGGAATGCCGGATAATGTGGGGCAACATAGCAAAAACCCTGCTTCATTAAGAAAAAAAGAAAAGCTGTCATTTTGATGTAAAAATAACAACTCTGTATTTATTCTTCCATTAGATTGAGAAGTGAAACTGATGGGTGAGCAAAAGGGGGCTTTCCTATTTCCTTCATGTTGCTCTAACTGCTTGAATTTTTCCAGTGTACATGAATTGCTTTATGAATTTTTTATTAGCACATGTTAATATTACTATGGTGGGTTTTGTTTTGGGACAGTGGTACTTGCACTTAACATATCTTAATTTCAATCCACCCTCTCCCTTTCATCCCCCACCAACTGCTTTTATAATTAAAAATATTTTACATGATGCTTCCTATGTGCCAGATACTGTCCTAGAGCCTCGTGCATGTTAACTCATTTGGTTCTGACAGTATCCTATGAGGCAGCACTATTTTTATCCCGCCTCCCAATGAGGACAAAGTACCTGCCCAGGTGCACAGCATTGTGCGCAGCAGTTGAGCTTTGAACCGAGATCATCTGGCTCAGACTTTGTGCTTTCTATCATGGGGTTACCCTGCCTCAGAAAAGGTTAAATAAACAAATAGCACTGCTTTGAGAACTGGACATATCTACATTTGAATCTTGGTTTTTGCTAACTATTTAGGCAATTCTTAACAAGTATCTTAGGTTCTAGGTCAGTTTTTTCACCTGGAAAATGAGGCAAATAGTCACATATTTCATGGTACTGATGTGAGAACTATACAAAAATAAGTTAAGTGCCAGGGAGTTAGTGAACACTTGATAAATGTTGTTTATTTCTTCTTTTGAAATGAAATTACTAGTACTTTACCATGTATTAATTTTATGGGAGTTTTGTTTGTTTGTTTGTTTGTTTTGCTTTTTGGAGACAGGGTCTCACTATGTAGCCCAGGCTGGCCTTGGACTCACGATTCTCCTGCCTCAGCCTCCCCAGTGTGCCACCATGCCTAGCATGGCTGTGTCCATGATTGGCAGTCTAACAGGATCTGGCGCTTCCAGGATAAATAGAAGGACTTGAGGAAAGACAGAATATGACTAAGACATTAGAAAATGTTGAATTAACACTTTACCTTTTTCACAGTTTTGTCTAATGCCAGTCCAGACAATAATGAGTAACAGCTATATGAATTTTATCATCATTCTGGAGTAAAATGTTGCCACACATATTCATAGAATGAGGATGTAGGGGATCAGGGATTGCTCAAGGTCACTGGGCCAGCTACATAACAGAGCCAGGATTGAAATTTAGATGTTCTAATTCCATATCCCATCCCCTTTCCACAACATCCACTGGCTGAGCTGGCGTGGGGATATCCTGCTTGGGAGGCAGTCACTTTGGTCTCCCATTGGGAAAGCATTATAGAAATGATAGTGCTGCTGGGCACAGTGGCACATGCCTGTAATCCCAGCACTCAGGAGGCTGAGGCAGGAGGATTGTTTCGAGTTCAAGACCAGCCTGGCCTACAAAGGGAGCTCAAGGCCAGCCTGAACTGCATAGCAAGACCTTGTCTCAAAAAAGACACACATGTAGCTGGGCATAGTGGTGTACGCCTTTAATCCCAGCACTCGGGAGGCTGATGCGGGAGTATCATTGTGAGTTTGAGATCAGCCTGGCCTACAAAGTGAGTTCAAGGCCAGCCTGAACGGCACAGAGACCCTGTCTTAAAAAATACAGCCGGGTTTTTAGCTCAGTGGTTTAAGTGCCCGCCTGGCAGGTGCGAGGTTGTGATCTCCGGTACGAAAAGAGAGAGAGAGAGAGAGAGAGAGAGAGAGAGAGAGAGAGAGAGAGAGGGAGATGATAGTGTAGTGACAATCCTGGCAGGGAAACTAGTCCATCACTTCACACGCTGCTGTTGCTGAGTGCGGAAAAGCCTCCTGGTGCTTCCGAGCTAAAGCAAGGCCCTGGCAAGCGTGACAGGACCCTCCCCAGGGCCACCCACCCCAGGGCTGGATTACTGCTCTTTTCTCTTGGCTGTTTGCTGTGCTCACCTTTACAGCAGGCTTCATTCTATAAAACAGGACACAGATCATCCTGGAGGAGACAAGGGCGGAGGGGCTCGGCTGCTGGCATGCAGGAGGGGCAGAGAGAGCCTTGGCCCCAGCTCCTTGCTCAGCAGCATTCTGCCTGTGAGGATCCTTCCTCACTTTCCACTCCAGAGCACAGGGAGCTGAGGATGGTGGTGCAAGTCTGTAATCTCAGCATTCTGAGAGGCTGAGGCAGGAGATCACAAGTTTGAGCCCATCCTTGGCAATTTAGCAATTTTGTGAGATCTTATCTCAAAAATTTTTTTAAAAAGGGGGCAGGGGATGTAGGTCAGTGCAAAAGGCCTGGGTTCAATCCCCAGTACTGCTAAATAAGCAAGCAAGCAAGCAAGCAGAGGGGTCAGGTATGCAAAGCTCTCATTAGCCAACTATGTTCCAGGCCTAGTCTAGCCCCACGAGGTAGGAGCTATTACCCCATTCTCCCAGTGAGGAGATGACAACTGGAAATAGATAGGAAAGACCCAGAGCTCTCAGCCCTTTTCTCCAGCAAGGCATAAACATTGTACAGCTTGCTCTGCGTGAGCGCTGGGATGTGCAATACCAGGGCACAAGTTATCATCCTACATTGTCCTCGTTCAAGCAAGAAATTCTTTGATTGCTAACACACTGACAATCATTAAGGCTGGGATTTGTTTCACTCTTCTTTCTAGTTTGCGTATGCTTGAAAAATGCCACAAAAATGAAACTAAAAGTCTATCAAAAGCAAGTAAGTAAAAGTGGTATTATAATAGGGACGATCTTATAAAAGTCTGTCAGTTCACTTTTTAAAATAAATTCTTTATAACCCATGGTACTGTATGCAATGAAGTATTCGTCACACATCTTAGTGTAAGAGCAGCTGGGATAGCATGCTGGGGGAATGGGTAAGGTCTGCAATTTGGTTCTTTCTTCTTTGGTTCCTTTCTCTTATGAAACCTGCCCCCTCTTAGCACATGAGCACACACTGTTGGCATGGGGCACTCCTCTTGGGCAGCCACCATTGAACAGTACCAAGGTCTCCACATAGCAGCAGCCAAGCATGAGCTGTACACCTGGGATCCAGGTAGGTGTTTGCAGTAAGGGCAGAGCACCAAAGGTTCTGTGGCAGGAAACAGCCTGAGGTGAGTAACATCTATGTTCCTATGTTGACCAGTGCTGAGCTAAGAGCTTCCCATGCATCATCTCTGTCAATCTTTGCAGAAATCCAGAGAGGTAGAAGGAGTTATTAAGCCCATTTTACAGATGAGGAAGTGGAGGCAAAAGAGGCAGCATAACCAGCCACGTTCACACTGCCGGGATGTGGAGGTCTCTTAGCAGGACTCCCTGACTCCACTGCCTATATTACCTGCCATTGTGAGCCCCAGTTCCTCAGAGGAAGCAAGAGAGTTTGGGGTTGAACTGCTTGAGCATGATGTGGAATAGCAAAGTGAGTCTTAAAAGAGACTAGTGGGGCTGGGAGGCAGGCTCAGCAGCACACCTGTGACCCAATTTGATCCCCAGCCTCAGAAAAAAAGGGGGTGGGAACCAGCTGGGTAGGTAACCTTAGCACAGTGTCTGGTGCCCGGTGGGCCTTCAGTAACTCTGTGAGCTGCATTTTGAGCAGTCTCAAACATGAGGTAGGGGGTGTGGCAGTGTCTAGAACCTTGGGAACTGGTCCGGCCTCCACACACATTTGAATTTCTCCCATGGCAGGACATCCCACAGCTGGTTCAGGGACACGAGTCTTGAAATCCCAGCCCACTTTTGAGTTCTGCATACACCAAGAGTGGTCTGTGGAGCATCTGTCACCAGGGGCCTGTGACAGCCCCACTTCACAGGGACTGAGAATCTGGTTTATCAAGCGCCCCCAGTGACCTGTGTGAGAAGCACTGTCCTACACCACCCACTCCCGAGACACTCCCATGGGGAATATGCCAACCATTATCTTCAGTTCCTTTTTCCTACACTAGGCCCAGGGCCCCCTCTGCCCCAGCCTCTGTCCCTCACAGAACCTATCTGGTTGGCTGTGGGAGGCAGACTTCTCCATTGTCAGCATTTCCAGAAGCAAACTTTAGATGTGATCTTCACGTGACCTCGTCTGTCTCAGGTTCATGATCACAGAGGGAGTGAGGGCAGCTCTTCTGCACAGCGTGACCAGGTGGTGACACATGGGTCACACGGAGGAAATCGGGGAACAATCCTCGCATATTCCGCAGTGAGTCACAGCCTTTCTTGTGGACTGTGGACTGGATGATTACATTTTTGGTTTCTGTTTCTTAATTCAGAGTATACTGGTTACTGAACACTTAGAATGACCCCCACCCCGGGCGCTGGGGACAACAGATGAGGTTCTCCCTGGGCCTGAAACACTTCAAGCAAAACATGCAAAGTTAAAGGATAGGTGAGGTTCTCTATACACATGGCCTGCTGTGATTTGGGTAAAATTAATGGGCAGTAATTTAATAGCAGCTCCAGGGCTGCTCACCTCCTGTGTTCCCCAGTCCACTCTCTTTCCATCCCCTCCCATTTGCTCTGTGCTCCCACTGCAAACTGTGCGGCTATCACCATGGACCTGCCAGCCGCTCAGGTACTTACTCTTGGCATTTCACAAGCTTTGGCCACTTGAGGCTCGGGACAATTTTTCCAGGTGAGCTATTACCTCTAGTTTGTAGACAAAGAACCTGAAGCTCAGAGAAGTGAAGTCACTCAAGGTCACAGGTCTGGAAAGTGCCACCAGATTAGAATACAGATCTAACAGTGATTCTAAAGTCTGGGTCTTTCCCTCCATACCCGATTGTTTCAGTTCCACCTGGTTCCAGTGGAATTTCAGGTGAGGGACATATGTAGAAAGTAGAGTGGGGCTCGCACTGGTAGCTGTCATCTTTATTCACATAATAGCCTGGTGCCAGGTTCAGGACCTTGAGATGCCCCACACAAATCCCCCAGGGCTAGAGGAAGACTGAGACAAAAGGTCCTGGCCATTTGTTTCTGGGATCCACTGAGTGAGAGTCAGACACCAAGGACACAGAAACCCAGGCAGAGTAGTCAGATAAAGGAAAGAGGCAAAGGTGTTTATCCAAGTGTCAACCACACCACTATTTACTGATGAGACAATTCCTCGGAGGACAAAGGACTGTAACCTACCCTACAAGGAACTCAGCTTTTACTCCTTCAAGGACACAGCATTCAGTCTTCCCCAGAAGGACCCCATGAAATAGAGTCTGCTACAATTCTTTCACAGCAGCGCTCTTCAGGCACTGATGCTTCCCCGGTCACCTTGGAGCCCTGGCCACGGGGACTGAGTGCAATCAGAGCTTTACACTGCTGTCATTTTTGCTCCATCAAATGTGAGCCCTCTGGGCATGGAGGCTCTCTCTATGCGCTTTCCATGGCCCTCCTGTCCCCTTCCTCTTCCTTCTCCCTACTCTCTTCTCTTTCAACCCTCTCCATCCATCTTTCTGTCACTCCCTTCTCCATAGTTGGAAGCTTGCACCTTCTGCTAGCAAAGTTCTCAAACCTGCCTGGGAAATGCGAACACGCAGATTTTCAGGCACCTCTCCTAGGGATCTGAGTTGAGAGATCTAAACAGATACCCTGTTTTTTTTTTTTTTTTTTTTTTTAACGAAAGGAAAGTAAGAAACCAAAGCAAAACAATTTCACAATCAGCCAATGAGAGAGTAACAATCATCAGCACATTGCTTATTATTATATTCACAGAAATTATTTAGGATAAAAAATATAGACATGAAACATTATCCAAAAAATTATTAGCACACAACTTTTGCTTCGATGAATCAAGAGAAACCCGCTATATAACTATCTTTTTTTGTTATGATTGTTCTATTGTTTTCAAATAAACATTTCGCATTAAAAATGAAGTCTGAAGAAGACTGTCAGAAGAATATTTTTCACTCAAAATTCTTTTTCTTTAACTGTCTTAACTAATTTTTTATATACATAGATTTTGTTTCACTTCATCACACAAGTGCAACAATGTGATGGTTACATATGTGTGACTTAGTTCACTGAGAAGTATATTTTCAGTACTCATCCACTTAAGAATGAAAATGTCTAGTTTATTATTCTTTATAGCTGAGTAGTATTCCCTTATACAGAAAAAGCACATCTTTTTGATCCATTCCTCAGTTGAGGAGCATTTAGGTTGTTTCCAAGATCTAGCTATTATGAACTGAATACTCTGTGTTTAACAAGATTCCATTTGTTCTTATGATCACACATTGGAAACAGACCATACCCCCATGTTGTTTCCACCAAACAGACACAGCTCCTAATTACTCTGGAGGTAGCCCAGCCCTCAAAGCCACTCGCTCCCTATTCTATGGCAGTACCTGCTGTGTTAGGGTTTGCAAGGGAATAGACTTAATACAGGACACATAATCTTATAGGATTATTTTACAATATTCACTCAAAAAGTCAAATGCAGGAGATCTCTACACACTAGAGAACCAAAGAATCCAGCTGAGGGCCTGGATCCCATGGCAATGTCCTCCACAAATCCAGCTGGAGACCTAGAGCCCACAACAGTGTCTCATGCAAGTCTGTATTAAGGATCTGCATTGGGAAGGCCCAAAGTCCAGTGGTGGAAGCTAGAAAGCCCGTGCCAGTGGGACGAAGGATCTGTGCCAGCAGGCTGAGGGATCTGCACTGGAGCCAGGAAATGACACTCAAGGTAAGGACCAGAAGCCAGGCGTGGTGGTGCACACCTGTAACCCCCAGCACTCGGGAGGCTGAGGCAGGAGGATGACTGCAAGTTCGAGGTCAGTCTGGGCTACAAAGTGAATTCAAGGTCAGCCTGGACTACACAGTGAAACCCTGTCCAAAAAAAAAAAGAAAAAGAAAAAAAAAAGGACCGACAAGAACTCCCCCAAAGAGAACTGCAGCTATCCTCAGTGACAGCAAGGAACCAAGCTCCTCTGATGATGAGAACAATTGAGTTCATGTCAGAAAAACAGGCTTCTCCAGGAGAATCAACAGCACACCATCATCCCTTCCAGTTCTCCTTTTATTCTGTTGGCAACAATCCTCAGGTGGGTCATCCTGATTGGGTTCAGCTGAGTTACAAGGTAACCATTAGTTAATCCATCACACCTGCAGTGCTGTAGCCTCAAAATAAATTCACTTCTCAAGTCCAGTTGCACCAGTGCTCCACACACCTCCCTATGGCCCTGACCCTACCTGAGCCTGGTCATCGCCTGCCTCTGCCCTGCCCCTAACATATTATGTGCCAAGAGCCCCTTTCTGCCTACCTTCCATGCACCTTTCCACATTCTTACTCCCTGGGCCCTGGTCCCTGACCCCTGGCCCCTGAGCATAGGCCCTCCATGCGTGGACCTCTTCCTGGTGTGTCAGGCCCTCCTGAGCTGCCTCTTTCTTTCGGTGGAAGCCATGGTTGATGATATGAGCTAGTTTGCTGCCAGTCTGAACCCCTACCTCTGGCTGTGCTCTCTCAGCAAGACCTCAACTGATTCAATTTTCTCCTTTCCTGTATACAAGGATCTAAAATCTGAGTTCTTCAGGGACAACCCCAAACCCTGCAGACTCACTCCAGCAAAATTCTATGGTCTACAACTTTGGCTGAGCTCTATTTCATTTAAAAATCAAGGCCATGAAGCCAACAATCTCCAACTCCCTCTTTCTCCCATCACAGACTCAGTACCACAGTCATCCTCTCCACCTGTCCCCTTATCCTTAAAGGATCCGGTCTCACTCCCTTGTTCAGTATCAACCCATGCATCCCACTCCCTGCCTCGCCATCTCGCTTCTTGGTGCCTGTAACTTCTCCCTCTCTTCTGGCTGACCCAGCTCAGTTAAGATTCTTGGGTTTCCCTCACCCTAAACATCTTAACTGGTTTTAGACTCCCCTCTATCTACCATCTTTCTCCTTCCTCTTTTTCCTCCTTCCAAATGCTCTGTAACTCCCAGCAGCTGCCTCTGCTGCAGCCCCTTCTCTGATACTGCTCTTTGCAAGGACGATAATGACTTGAACAGTGCATGATCCTGTGGACCGGAGTCAGACCTTGTGTCACTTTGCTTTCTGCTACATTGGACATCACTGACTACTTCCTCCTCTGTGAACCTTCCTGCTCTTGTGATCTCTTGAGGCACCATTTTCTCCTCATCTCTTCCTACATCTCCAACAGTTTCCAGTCTGCCTTCTTTGCAGATCTTTAACCCAACCACGTTGAAAGTGGGCATATTCAGTCCTGAACTCAGAGCACTCTCACCAGTCAATGCACACACTTCCACAGTGTTGATGCAACCTGCTTTTTGAGCTTTAGTTTCTTACACCCAAATGGTCTGCAAAGTGCTGATTGTGGCATGGACAGCTCAAAATTAGCACATCCCAAACAATACTAACCCAAAGGGACCTCCATCCAGCGGGTTGCCCAAGGTGGAGCTCTGGGTGCCACTCAAGGTCTCAGTATCTCTCCATCTCTGTCCTCCACAAGTGCGTGCACAGGCCACCATTCACCAAAGTCTGGGGTCATTCTGCCTAAATTGTCCTCAAACGCATGCCCTCCTCCACTTCTCTTACTACTCCCCCCAGGCCAGGTGCTCATCCTCTCTCACCTACACTCTCCAGGGCCTCCCAGATGGTTTCCCTCCTTCCCATCCTGCCCTTCTCCAATCTCTTTCACCCAGTTACCTGAGTGAAGTTCTAAAACATAAGCCTGGTCAGGTGTGGTGGCACATGCTAATAGTCCCAGCACTCAGGGAGGCTGAGGCAGGAAGACTGCAAATTTGAGCCCAGCCTGGGCAACTTACTAACTTAGTGAAGACCCTCCCCCGCCCCCACCGCCAAAAAAAGGGCCGGGATGAGGCTCAATGTGAAGGCCCTGGGTTCAGTCCCCAGTACTGCATGCAAAACAAAACAAAACAAGACCTAACATAAACCTGATCCCCTCTCTCCAAAACATAAAGCTCCTCAAGAGCATCTCACCACTCACAGGATAAAGGGCACAGTTCTCAGGATGGCTCGTCTAAACTCATCCCTCGATTCCATGCCTCTGCATCACTGGTTCGCTTCCTCCCTTCTTTATCTAACCCGCTCCTCTCCCTTTCTCCTCTCTAGGCTCAGGCATCATACTTCCAAGATCCTCTTTCTAACTCTATCCAGTTGAATCTGCGCTTCTCAAAAGTGTCCTGTACATCCTGCACTTACTAGATTACAGTGGTAAATTCAGCAATTTCCTATGGGAGAGAATGTTTGCAGACTGTTTTACAACGTCACTTCCTCCCCCAGCCTGGTTGTTATCACAGTGCCTAGAGCTACCTCTTCCTTGCACCCAGGCCTGTGTCTGATGCCAACCCTTCCTCCCTGGGCCTCTCAGATGAAAGCCCGAGGACCACCCAGGTATCAGCCCCCTTCAGCTCTGCTCTCCAGAGGGAGTGGCCTCTCCTGGCTATTGGCAGCACTACCAGAAACTTGGCATGGAACCTTTCACCTTTAAACAGCTGGTCCAGATATCTGGCAGGGACTGTGGGGCTCAAAGGGGGAGAGATGGAATCATAAAATGCAGTGTTTTCAGATCACCTTGGACCCCAACAGCAAGGTCACTGTCAAGGGGACAGTCCAGGTGGATGGAAGGACACATTCATTTACCTGCCTGCTTCAGGAATCTGATGGAGGAGGTTTTCAGGAGGGCTGTTTACTGGCCAACTAGAGGCTAAGGTAGCTGTCAGCACGCCCAGGACTCTGGAGTGTGTGTTTTTGAACACAGTAGAGAGAGTGCTGCCCTCAGTCTCTGCTTAAGCAGGGGATTTTCACTCCTCTGGGAGATGAGCTAGACCTTGGTCTAGGCCTGAAGTACTAAACAGTGTCACAGAGAATACTGTGGGGCCCCTCAGTGTCCTGTGACCCAGCCTAGAATGGATCACAAGCCCTTTCAAACAGGGGGCTGGGAAAATGACAGTGCCAGGCTATAAAAGTTGGCTCTGCTAATGAGAAGGGCTACAGTGGAGGGCAGAGCAGTGAATTCAGTGGAGGCAGCAGCAGAAAAAGGACAGAGAAACCTAGACTGTTACAGCAGAGAATGAAAGGCAGGGCTGTCATACAGCTGCACACGCTGTTCATTGTTTAAGGTCACTCAGCCAAGGGAGCAACTGGCAGTTGAACTCCGGTTTGTGCACCCATTTAGCAAGCTGAATGGCGTGGTGCAGGACTACATTGGCTGGGCAAAACGGATGTCTGTTTCTGATCCCTAATAAAGCTACCATCTGAGATCACTATCACTTTGATGGGGAAGACATTGGCAGCAGTGAGAACACATAAGAAAATGTCAGAAAAACCCAGGATCTGGCAGGAGAGAGCAAGGGCTCTGGAAGAGCCAGGGACTCTGCTGATGGGGGCTCAGAATTTTAGCCTGTTGAGATGCTGACCAGGCCCAAGACTGTGCCCTCCTCCTGTCTGTCCTCCTCCCCACCCCATGAGGAATCTGTGGCCAGAGAAAAGGAGGCACAACTTTCATGACTGTAGTCCTGGCCACCTCAACCCTGATAAGCCATCTCTGAGCACATAAAGAACACCTGGTAAACACAGGAGTTGTCTTCGGCCTGCCACGAGACTGCCATAATGCTCAGGCCTTAGCTGAGACAGCAGCAGAGCTCAGCCACCATCCTGTGGCTGAAAGCCATATGAGAAAGGACTGATGCGTTTTCCCCTTTTGTTTCTTTCCTATTTATAGCTTTCCCTTAGCAGCATCCACTACTGACAACAGCCCGCAGGTTCTAACCTGCCTGAAACTTCTAGGAAGATTACAGCCCTGTGCTGAATGCCAACAGCACATAGTGGCAGGAAATCTGGCCTCCTGCCTCCTTGGCTTGGCACAGAAGGTGCACAGGAAGTGGAGGACCCTGTCAGGCACAGGGGTAAAGGGTAAGCTGAGGAGGGGACAAGTTTGGCTGAACCCCTGTTCTGTGTGGTTCATATATGGGATCTCAGTCCCCAGCAACCCTGCAAGATGAGTCCCATTACATCCATTTTACAGACAAAGACACTGAGAGAGGGGAGAAACCTCTGGTCTGCTGCCAGGATCTGATCTGAACCCAGGCCCCCAATCTGTCTGTTTCTGACACATGGTTTTTTTGTTTTGTTTTGTTTTTTTTAACCCACACTGTTGCCTGTAAGGTACTCCAGAGGGGACAAAGAGACTCAAAATAGTGAACAGGAGCAGAAAAAAATTTGACAGAAGTCAGTCTCTCTACTACTTTCTCCCTTCCTGTATGAACTCCAGAGTGCTCTCTGGGAGCCCAGGCTTTGTGGAAAATTATATTCCTAGCTTCCCACTCCTGTCCTCAAGGATTTTTATATGGGGAAAAATCACTACACTAAAGCTGTGACCTGTGAAGGGTGTGGGGTAGGGGCAGAAGAACTCAGGCACTGATTATATGGGCCTCAGCGATCCTCCCCACTCCTCTGCCCACCCAATCCTCTCTGTCCTAGTTTTCAACTCCAGCAAAGAAGAGTCTGTTTTCCCTCCAGTCAAGTTCTCAGCCTGTCGCTCAACTCCACCAGAGCATGATCCCTCGGAGTGATTGCTAAGACCCACAGTTTAGTTTATAAAACCTGGCAGCACTGAAAGGCCATAAGTAATAACAGCTGATGATTACTGCATGCTGGTTATGCAATAGCCAAGCACAGATTCAGAGATATTACATGCAGACCTGTTACACACACGTGTGTGCACGTGCACAAAGTACCAATGAAGAAACCGAAACCCAGAAAGATGACCTAAATTGCCCAAAGTCTCCCAGTTCTTATGTAGGTGCCTGGGACAGCCTGCCTCTTAGAAGCTTCTGTGTCTCTCAAGATCAACTCTTGGGGGGCTGCTCCACCCTGTTCTACAGGCAAAGGATACAAGCCCCAGGAGATGAGAGATTTGCCTCAAGATGTTGGGACACACTTTCCTCTACCCCAAGGGCTCTGTACACCTAAGACTCTAGGTGTGTGTTAACTGTACTTTACCCTGCTCAGGTTTTAGATCCCTCATAATATTTCAGAGTAGGAAATCACTAAATGCCTGTTTATCTAGTCATACCACAGGCAGGTATCTGCACTGTACTTGTGCATCCCTAATGTACTCAAGGAAGGCTAAATACAGCTTCCACCTATTGGTGAAATACAGATTTCCTCTCCCTCCACAGCAGACATACGAACAAAAGCCAGGAAAAACAATGGCACCTTACACATCCAATAATGCTCCTGTAGGAGCTCTGAGTGCTCCCTGCAAGGTCAGCAAATATTTTGATAATCCTTCCCCAACAGGATTCTTCTGGGTTAAACAAATGGACGCAGTTGGGAGTCACATTTCAGCAGAAATCCACAGGAAGAGACATTACATCAGCTGAGGATTGTGCCTCTCTGGCCTACTGAGAAGGGAAGCAGAATGCTCTTACACATGTGTAGACTGGAGCGTGGGGCTGCCCACAGGCATTTGTGGTGCCCCTCAGCACTCAATGCAGGGCAGAGACATTGTCTAGTGGGAGGTGGGTAGAGGTCCCTAAAGGCACAGCCTTCCCAGTCAGCCCAACCTGAGTGTCAGGACTGGCTCTGCTGCTTGAAGTCCTGTGACGTTGAGTAAATCCTTTGCCTCTCTCTATACCTCAGTTTCCCCATTGTGAAGTGGGGTTGAGAAGAGCATGTACTCTACTCTTGGACTGGCCTTTGGGATTTAGGTACAATGATGCTAGGAAAGCACTGGGCACAGAGCCCGGCCCATGCAGGAGCTGAACCATCATAAAAGCAACTGCCCCCACTTTCCTAGGAAGGAGCCCTGATGGGTGTGTTCTCTGCTGTTCTGGGTTTCTTACTGAGCTTCCCTGAGGACGCCTGAGGCCCCCTTCTACCCAACACACACCTTTAGGACAGGTCACACTCTTGAGTGACTGACCTCCCCACACCACAAGTCTCCTTCGCTAGCATTCTACCAAAGAGAGAACTGACACTGAGTGTCCCACAACGTGCGTCTTGTCTGCCGGGAAAACCCTGAGACTCCTGGCCTCGCACATGAAATTACGAAAGCATATTACTTAAAAAAAGATAATGCAAAATTAGCAAACATTTGTAAAAAGTGGAAATAACATGAAGCCTGGGGACAGAAAAAGGTGCTGTACAGATGAGTGGTGTGTGGTGGTGGGCGGACTGGCAGGCCACTGGGGGCTGTCTTATGTGCTGGTTCCTTTGTTTGCCTCTCATGCCCACTTTCTGGTCCTGTCCCAGGGCCTTTTTCCAAAGATGATTTTGCCTCTCTCTTTGGTGCTCACAGGTCTAGCTGGACCTGGAAGACTGACCTGGGGCCAATATTGTTCTGGTGACTCACTAGTCAGGCAGCAGGACCTGAGGCAGAAGAGCCATTTCCTGAGTCCCTGAGTGTGGTCAGATATCATCCTGCACCCTGCCTTCTGCTTTCCAAAAGTTCCTGAGTTACCCGCAGGGACAGGGCAGGGCCTGGCACAGAGAAAGCTAGGCGAGGGTGGCTGAAGGGCCCAGGCCATGCCAAAACCTGTGAGTGGGGCACGATCAGTAGACACAGAGCCCCTGGTGCTTTCGCCACAAAGAAGCCTACTCTTCCACCGTGCCTCAGGTGTGGAATTCTCGTGGAGGAAGTCTGGGGCCAACATGCCTATCCTTGCACACTTCCTGTCCCCCAGGTATATCCACTCTGCTGCAATAGGGCACTTCCTGAAGCCACCCTCCCCATCCTATCCCCAGTCCTGGAATCCAGTTTGATGCTATGCGAAGAAGCCCTGTCTGGGTGTAGGGGTGGGGTTGGGAGTGAGGTAGGCCTGCAGAAAGAGAATGTTGACAACAAGACTAAGCACACCAACCACAAAGGAATCTTAAAAACCACCTCAGCCCAACTGTCTCCAGTCTGTGCCACCAACTTATCAGATCAGGTCCAGGTCAGGGGAGGTCAGGGCCAGTTTGGCACATCAAGGTGAACCTAGTAAGCCCAGCATCTGCCTTTGAGCACTGAAAGCAGCTACCTTGGCCACCAAGCTCTGCAGTAAGTCTGTTATCCTGGTATCCTTCGGCTCTTCATGCATGGTGGGACATCCCCTGTCCCTGATTTGACTCTGCTGTGCCAGTGTCAGGGTTCTCTCAGAGGCAGACAAGGAGCCAATGCAGTTCATTAAGACAGGAGGTCAGATAACAGCCTGAGGCCTCCCTGGAAACCACATTCTGCCCAGTGGCATGGAACTGGCCAGGTCCCAGCCCTCCCAGGAGTACCAGGCATTGTGTTTCGGGGCAGCTCCACTTCACTGCTCCCACAGGAAGCAGACAGCTTGCTTCCACCTTGCTTTTAATTTCCACAATCCCCTTAGGAATATTCACGTCTCTGTGATAGTCAGGGAGGCGGCTACCCACGCACTTCAGAGGCTTTGGACCTAGCCCTTGTTAAGCCTGAAGCCAAGATCTCTGGGCAGCGGGTGGGCAAGCCTGGGAAGCAGTGAGCACAGCCTGCAGCCCAGGGTCAGATGTTGTGGCCGGTCCCAGGTGTGCCTTAGTGTGACGATGGCTCGCTCAAGTTACCTGGAGATAGAGTTGTGGGCAGGCTGCACCCTTCTGAAGTTTCTGGAGGGAAAACATTATATACACAATGTTTGTGGAGAGGGGTCTCATTTGGAGAAATGAAAACACATTCATAAAAGAGAAAATGACCCTAAAATTACTGGTTTTTAACAATAAGTTGCGTGGTAGGATTTTTAAACAGTGAAACACTTCTGCAGGCTTTTAAATTATATATAACATAAAATGATAATGTATATCACATGCACATTATGTGTTTTGGTTTATAAAGTGCCTTTATAGGCCTGTTCATTCATTTCTTCATTCAACAAATCTTAATGAGCCCTTACAAGCACCCAGACACCATCATAGCCATGGGGGATCACAGCAGTGAGCAAAGCAGGCAAAGGCCTCACTTCCACTGAGCTCAGCCTCTAGCTGGGGGAGACACACCATGCACTACAGACAAATGAATCTGCAAGCTGTGTGAGTTCAGAGAGTGCTAAGTGCTATGATGACCAAAAAGCCAGGTTATGGCCACAGCTGCATTGTTCAATTTGGTAACCACAGGAGGTCAAATTTAAGTTTAAATTATTAGGATGAAATGAAATGTGCAGTTCTTCAGTTGACTCCAGCCACATTTTTGCTGCAGCCACACTGGAGGTGGCATGAATAGCCACATGTGGCTAGTGGCTGGTGGCATGGATGCAAATCATATCCATCATCGCAGAAATTTCAATAGAACGACAACGGGCTAGAGAGAGTCTTCGGGACTAATTTAGACTGGCTGGCCAGGGAAGGCCTCTCTGAGGATGTGCCTTGAGATGAAGCCCAAAATAACACAAAACCATGAGGCCACAGGTCCAGTAGGGGTGGTGAGTGTGGTTAGATGATTGTAGGCACTCTAGGGTAAAAGTCCAAATCTATGCATGGGTTTGGCAAGTTTTAGGAACAGAAAGAAGAATAGTGTGATGGAAGTGTAATGAGCTGGGGGTGACATGAATGGTCAAAAGTAATAAGAACAGGTGACATCTTTCTGTATGGTAGGCATTTGTGCGGTAGGTATTATTATCCTCATAAGTGAGAACTATCATAGAGACACTTGATTAAAGTCACATAACCATTGAGGGAACAGGGCCAAGATTTCAGCT
Organism: Dasyprocta punctata; assembly: GCA_004363535.1. Lineage (NCBI taxonomy): Eukaryota > Metazoa > Chordata > Mammalia > Rodentia > Dasyproctidae > Dasyprocta > Dasyprocta punctata. The sequence continues at coordinate 8,805 of RJWM01005823.1, read as the reverse complement.
GGGTGGTGAAGCCACATGAAGCACTTAGCCATTGGACCACACTGTGTCTCCAGAGTTGGGAGTTGTATCATGGACCAATCTGATATGATGGAAGTCATAGCAAGTTTTGGGGCAGGAGAGTGACCCATCTATTGCATCTGTTCATGGGAGAGAACAGATTTTGATCTTGAGCATTTACAGGGTCAGACAGGTACTGGCACTGCAGGGATAATCATGGCTTCCAAATCAGTGCACTCTGAGACACTGGCTTTGGAAGTGAGGTGTTACAGCTTGTATCTACATGTCCTCTCAAAGCCTCAGGCAGTCATAGGTGGGGCTTTTCAGTGGTGGCTGGGTCTAGAGTGTGTGATGCTGGAATCAACGATGTGATGCTGGGCTTGATTCATGGCATGATGCTAGGATTAAGGCTGCCCCAACCTGGGTGTGAGTGCTATCTGCCCTAAGTGTGGGTAGCCTGGATAAGATATAAGGGACAGAAAGAGGGTTGCTGTTTATTGTGCTTTGCTGCTGCTGCATGCCTGCTGTATGGCAAGAACTGTTTCTCCTCTCTGATGCCCCTCCACCAACCCACCCTGCCTTGGAGCCAGCCAACTATGAACGGAAACCTCTACAAACTGTGAGCCAAATCTTTCCTCCTTTAACTTTGGGTGTGGGGAATTTTGTCTCAGCAAGGAGAAAAGTAAGGAAGACAAGGAGTCTGCCTGTTCTAAGTTTCCTTGTAAAAGAAGGATTGAAATTAACAAACCTCCCAGGGAGAAAGCAGAAATGTTACTTCATATAACTCTACCCACCCCCACCCTGCCTCTGAAAACAAACCTGAGGTGGTTAAATAAAATACAACTTTCAACCACCTCCAGCTCTTAACACTTTCCCTTATCAAATCCCATCTTCCCTGTGCTAAACGGAACAAGATAGCATGACTATTGTTTCTCTCCCAGCCCCAGCTACTTGCTGTGGTGGCCCATTCTGGGTGCAGTTCAAGTCAAGGTCACACCCTGCAGTATTCCCCACACTTGACACCCTTCCCCCTTTAGTCAGGGTATTTAACCTCCATGACTGCCGTTCTTCATCACTAAAATGGAGATAATTATGGTTAACTACTGTTCTGCCTCATAGCACTGTTGTGGGAATTAAGTTAAATGAGAATGAAAGAAGTCAAACAGAACAGTTACCATAGTCAACTACGATATCATATTATCCTTACTGGAAGGACAAGAATTGGAAAGGAGGTGGCTATAGCCAAACCTCGGTCTCAAGGCTACAATGGATACGGATCCTAGAGTCACCCAGGAAGCAATTACCCTGGAGCCTCTGCAGGTTAGTCAGAGGATCCTCATGAGCTCTGGGTGCTGCCCCAGAAGTCACTTTGTAGGCTGCAAGAGCCCATCCCCCCAGCCTTGGTTGCAGTCCTGCCAGCTTAGTGTTGCCCCCAGCCCGCTTCCTACCTTACCTCTGTCTGGCTTGCAAGCCAGCTTGGGTCAGATGCAGCTGCTCCTTTGGCTGACAATGAAGGATAAGGCTTCCCGGTTTGGTACGAGGAAGTTAATGGTCTGTCTCTGGTTGTGTCGCAGGGTAAGTAACCAGGGCCTCAGGCTGGGTGGACTGACTCTGTCGCGTCCCCTGGAATCATCTGTGGCTGCAGACCCAAACACCGCCTATCCGCCCAGATGCTTTTTTGCCTTCTGTCTCAACAGCTGACGATTTATTTCTAAACAGCAGTGACTCACAGGACAGCAGTTCCCTTATTCGCCAGTGAAGTTTTGTGAAGATTAAGCCATTCTTTCAGGTAAAAGCCTTAACTTTTCAATAGGGGCAGAGGGAAGCAAACCAGTTGTGATGGGAGCACTGATTTGGAGCTGCTTGTCCGGGTTTGAATCCTGTTCCTCCACTTGCAGAGTGCTGTGATCTTAGATGAGCTGTTTGTTTGTTTGTTTCTTACTTATTTTTGTGGGACTGGGGATTGAACCCAGTACACAGTACCACTGAATTATATCCCCATCCCTTTTTAAAATGTTGCAATTTTGCAATTTTGCAATTTTGCCAAATTGCCCAGGCTGGATTCAAACTTGCAACCCTCCTGCCTCAGCCTTATGAATAGCTGGGATTACAGGCATGCTCCCCTGCACCTGGCACTTGGAATTAACCTCTTTGTGACTCCATGCCCTTATCTGCAAAAATGGGAATAACAATAGTACTTATTGCAGAGGTTAAGATAAGGGTTAAATGAGTTAATATCTATACAGAGCTTAGAACTATCCTGGTATATAGTAAGTGCTTATATCAGTGTCTGATAAATAAATATCCAGTAATGGGGAATCGGTCATATAAAATCTATGTGATGCAATACTATATAGCCATTAAAATCTCTATAGCAGCATGAGAATACATTCATGATCTATGGCTAAGTGAGAAAATAGATTTTGAAACAAACTGTAAAGTATACTATTATAATTGAAAAAAAGAAAATAATGCTGTATAAATTGAAAAATATACTATATATATAACAAATACATACCCATATATATAGCAAAAGGATATTTCCTACTTCCCAAATTTTCTGTATTCTGTTATTTGAATAATTTTAAAAAGTAAAAATTATTTGAAAAGCAATCAAATGCAGTAGTCATAATCCTGCTTAAATTATCATGCTTTAAAGTAATAACAGTACTGATGTTCCCCAGCCCAGATCATTCAGGGCCCCTCCTAGGGTGGCTGAGGCTGAGAGGTAACCAGCACCACATGCGTTAGTGATTGGCCAAATGTTATCACGAAAAAGAAAAATAAAATAAACCTCATAATATTAAATGTAATGTGGTTATATTGTACCATCTTCCTTCTGGGAATAATTGAAAGCTAACTGGATCCATGCAGCCAGACTTGAATCTTACCTAGACAACAGCTAACCCACATATATAAAACAAAACAAAGCAGCTGGTATCAAAGCAACAGGCTGAGTGTGTTTTGCAAGGCAGTGAGTGCAAAGGGAGTCACGAAGTTGTGAGCGCAGACAGGATGGGGCGGGGAGGGGAAGCATTCCTCCACTCACTGAGTCAGAGGTTTCAAGGAGGAAATGGAACCTCGGGGGCTGCTTAAATGAAGGAAGGAGATAAGCATCTCATTTTATTGCTGGCTTGTGTAGAACCTGAATGGAGAAAAGAATAACTAGAACTAACCCCTGAACCATGACTCTTTGGAAATGGGCCATCTGCTCTAGTGTGTTACCAGCCACCTCTCACCTTGTGCCAGAGCCTTGCAAAACAATTTAACTTGCAGCACCCTGTATCTGGATCCCCAGTGACTGGTTGAGGCGGTGTGTGCCAGGGTAGGCAGTAGAATGAATCTAAAAACATCTTAACTTGCTTCCAAGGTGCCTTGTTTGGCTTTGCCTGTTTCTTTAGTTTAACATTCATCATTTCACATTCCCTTTTCCCCTAATCCAAACAACAGTGGATCCTTTGCAAGTTGTCATTATCTTTTTTATCTCTGTGTATGTAGCTCATAAATCCCTTCCCCAGCATCCTATTCCTCTCTGAGAATGTGAAGAACTTTGGAAGAAAATCAAAATACTAGTAGCAAATTCTTAAACTGGGTAGTTGAATAAAACTTTTGGCTGACAGAAACCAGTTTCAGTTCTCCCTTCAATCTTTTCAAATGTTACCACCACAGAGTACCCCACGTAACTTAACCTATTCACAAACCACACTGATATCCACATGAAAAAGAGCACAGTAATTTCCCACACACCTGAATTGGCTGGAATTACTTCTTTTTTTCCAAAGAATAAAGGGACCCAGGGAGCTATCTTTACGCTACCAAGCTATATCCAGGTCACAGGCAGAAGCCTGTTTTATTTTTAAGGGGGGGTGGCAGTGATTAGAACATCCAGGTGATTTTTGTCATGTGCATAAGGATCAGCTTCTAAGTTTCAGTTTGCTAAAACAGAGGTCACAAATTTTGTATCAGGAGAAGTGATTGTATATTTGAAAAAGTTAATAAAAAATCTGTAAGAGAAATGATGTAATAATCTAAACAGTCTTTGTTTTCTTTTAGAAAAGGAAGACCTGGGACCCCTGATGAAGTCAGAACTCACCCCACCCAGGGCATCTGGTTCACCCCACAAAAGACAGGCACAAGGGGAGTCTGTAGGTGCCAGTACAGATCGCTCATGACTGCTCAGACAGGTGGTAACACCAGATCTCCTGAAACTGGTTATGTTCCCCTCCTCTGACCTCAAGAGTTGGAGAGGCAACACTGATTTACTGCTGCATTTCTTTTCCTATTTTTTTTTATCCTGTCCCTCCCAGTCTGTGGTCTCTTCAAAGGATATTCAAGGAAAAGAGAGGCTGACGCGTTTGCCCAATTGGGAAGTGGTTTTCAACAAACGCTGATGTTCTGACACACACTTTATCTTAAAATTGGTTCCTTGTGTTTCTGTGGAACAGGGCTGTGGTCTGTGGAGGTGTTTGCCAGTGGCTCCCAGAATGTGGAAGCCTTTTTTCTCTCAGAATAGGTGACCCTTTTTTTGATTAGATTGTATCCCCTAAAAGTTCATATGTTGGAAACGTAATCCTCAAATTCACATACTAATGGTGTTTGAAGATGGAGCCTTTGGGAGGTAATTAGAATAGATGAGTTTGTGAGGGCGGGCTTCTACGATGGCACTAGTGCTTTCAGGAAAAGTGAGCGGACTGAGCTGGCTGCTTGCTCTGTCTCACCATGTGATGCCTCCTGTGATATTGTGACATGACAAGAGGGCCCTCATTGGACACTGGCACTGTGTTCTTGGACTTCACAGTCTCCAGGCCTGTGAGCTAAACAAACCCCTGTTCTTCATGAATTGCCTACTCTGATATTCAGATGTTTTTATAGTGACAGAAAACCAACTATAATATTGTGTGGATGTCTTGAACTGTTGGTGTTAGATCAGAATTATGGTGGCATTAGGCCCAGCAGACAGCCCCTCCCCCAATTCTTTTTTAGAACAGCAAGAAGAAGGAAGGGAACTATCTCTTGGACTAGAGATGAAGAAAAAAAAGAGGGCTGTTTATTAAAAGCTATTGTGTTGTTTTAAAAATTCTCTTTATGATTTATGAGATTGTAGATGGAGAGGGGTCTATTTGATCAATTCAAATACCCTATTAGGATGAGGGCTTTGCTCTTACAAGATTATCATAATAGAATCTACTTCTTGATGAAACATTATAAAATACCATGTCTGCCTTAAATATATACTTTTTTTGGTGGTGCTAGAGATCAAACTCAGGGCCTTGCACATGCTAGGCAAGCACTCTACCACTGAGCCATAACATTCGCCTCTATCGTACATTTTTTTGAAAAAGAAAGATAAATATACAATTATCTTCTATAATCAATTCACAAAATGAATGGACCTGTTCAATATCTGCAAGTTGCTGTGGAGTACAATTAATAGCTTTAGGTTCTTTGCAGAAGGAAAAAAAAAAGTCAGGCTACCTTGACCAAATCCAGGAAGGAATCCATAAGAATCCAAGAGTACCAGGATTTGTAAAACAGAAAACCCATTCTTGGTAGGATAAGAGATTGGAAGGTGGGAGGATGGGAACCAAGGCAGGGTGACTGAGAGGTGGCTTCCCTCCCTGGACTCGTGCCCCTTGTCTCTTACTTTGCACTGGAGGCATCAGCCTGGCAAGGCTGGTAAGCATAGCTGGGGAAGTCTCACCCCTGTTGCTCCATCCCTTGGAGAATTTAAATGGTACCTTTCAGTAGGTACACCCAAAACTCCCAAGTAATTAATTTAGAAAACTTGTCGGGAAAGGGTTTATTTTATCCTGGCTAATCTGATAGCTTGGTATAGATCCTTGAAGAACCAACTGAGCACAGCTCTAATATTTAAATTGCAAATTTCTTTGCTACTCTAGGAACCCTTCCACAAACAACATCTAGCTCCCAGTGATGGTTATGATCCATCCACAGGCCTAGTGTCCAGCAGCCAACTCAAATCCCATGAGCCATGACTGCTGTCCAGCTCTGTGCTGGCTGCTCCCCTAATCCCAGTTATCTCTTACTCTGAACCTTTTCATTTTCCACCAAAGTGACTGTAGTAGTCAGCTTTCCATTACTATAACAAGTATGTGAATTAATCAATTCATGAAGAGAACAGGCTTATTTTGGCTCGTAGTTTCAGAGGTTTCCGTCCATGCTTGGTAAGCCCCATTGGTTTGGACTGTGTCAGGCAGCACATCATGACAGAAGTATGTGGTGGAGCAAAGCCACTCACTTCATAGCCAGAAAGCAAAAAGAGAGAGGAAGAGCCTGGGGTCACACAATTCCCTTCAAGATCAGGCATCCAATGACCTAAAAGCCTCCCTTTAGGCTCTACCTCTTATAGTTTCTGCCACCTCCCAGTAGTGCCATGCTAGAGACCTAGCCTTTAATACATGGACTTTTGGAGGATGCTTATCCAAATCATAGAAGAGAGCATCCCATTCCGTGAGCTCTTAACAAATGATGTTTCATGATTCTGTTTCTGAGGCTATCCAAACACCAGCATCTCCAAGAGCCACCTTCTTTATCTCCAGCACTCTTCAAGTGACCATTTCTCAGCATTTTTAGTCTTCTCTGTGCATCCACCACTTACTTCTCTATCCTTGCCCCCTGTATTGGTTAGCTTTCTTGTTGCTGAAATACACTAACACTCACATGTAAAGGAGGAGAGATTTAATTTGGCTCACAGTTTGGGTGATTCAGTCCATGACTGGCTGGTTCTGAGGCAGGAACATCATGGTGGGAGGTCATGGCACAGCAAAACTGCTTAGTTCATGGTGGCTGGGAAGCAGAACAGGGGAATACTGCTAGAGAGGAAAGTGCTAGGGATCATAATAGATCCTTATGTCATACCTATCCATGGCTCACCCAGGCATACCCAGAAGTGTGCTCCACCAATCCCCCAGGCAGATCTCAAAACCAATCAGGTTGACACTCCACTTTAACCATTCTACTCTATCCCCATTTGCCTCCCCTGACACTGCTCTTTCTATTTTCAGCTACCATCCTTTCTTTGCTGGCTCTTTCTTTTTCCTGCCACTAGCTACCCCCCACCCCAGTCCTCTGTCTCCAGTCCCTTTTTCTCTTCCCCACAGTCTTTCTATATTCTCTCCTTCCTGTACTGCCTACCTATTGTTCCCACCACATCACTGACTCCTAGGTACCTGGATAGACATCACAGGGAGATGGGGACAGCCCCCATAGAGGACAGTTAAGTTGATTTCTAATGAGTTTTACCCAACTCTGACACAATTCATGATTAAGGACAAACAATACTGTTTAGAACTGAGTTGCTGCCCTCTTCTTCTCACTAGTCTGAGAATCTGGACTTTCTCAGATTCTCTTCCCAATGCTGATTCCTTAATAATCTGATTTTTCATTGCTTTTAAAAACAAACTGCTTAGTGTATGCAAAGGCCACACTCAACAGACCTGTGTGTCTGAGAAAAGTCACAGATGCAGCCTGGTCTGGCCCCCAGTGACTTTTCAGCCTCACATGGTGCCCTGTTTGCTTTCTGATTTCTTGCTGCACTGGTTGTTCAGTTTCTCAAGTATGCTGTGTTCCCTCCTTCTGAGGAACTTTGATCATGCTGTTCCTTCTGCCTGGAAACATGCCCCTCCATCTAGTTAACTCTTTTTGTTAGTTATTTCTTCTTATGTAATAAATTACTCCCACCCTAGCCGTTTAAAACAAAAATGTGTTATCTCACATTTCCTTTGGGTTAGAAATCTGGGGTCAGCTTAGCCAGATTATTCTGGTTTAAGATCTCTCAAGAGGTTACAGTCACGCTGCCTGTGCAGGCTTTAGGGATTTGGAGCAGGAAGATCTCTTTCCAAACACATTCAGTGGCTGCTGGTAGACTTCAGTGCCTCTCAGGCTATTGGTGGGGACCTCAATTCCTTCTTTGCCACATGGCCTCTCCATCACTGCCTGAGTGTCCTCAGGATGTGGAAACCAACTTCTCCCAGAATGAAGGATAGGGGTAGGGGAAGGGGAAAGGAGAGGAGAAGAGAGGAGAGGAGGGGAGAGGAGAGGAGAGGAGGGAAGGGGAGAGGAGAGGAGCTTCAGTCTTTTTGTAATCAAATCTCAGAAGTAGCATACCGTACCTGCTACCATATGCGATTGTTCACAGAGACCATCACTGGTATCAGCAAGTGGGTACCTCTGGGGCCATCTTGCAGAACTAACTTAAATAGAAACTTCTTTTCTTTACTACATTTTTCTATGATTTTTAAATTAAAATTGGTCTCCATCAGACTGTAGGATTCTTGAGAACTGGGATCTGTTTTGTGCATGGATTAGTTAGCTTTTGCTGTGGGCATAGCAATTTAAAACTCAGTGGCTTTTCAAAAAAAAAGCATCCATTTATTATTTCTCATGTATCTGTTGACCAGCTGGAGTCCTCTTGACCTGGAGCAGGTTCAAATGATTTGGCTGGTTTCACTCATGCATCTGGTATCACCTATTGAGTTGGCTGGAGCAGATGGGTCTAAAATGGCATCTTCCCTGTGCCTGGCAGGTTGCAGACCACTGGTCAGGACAATAACAGGGCCCCGTGTCTGACTGTATCAGCCAACTAGTCTGGGTGTGTTCACATGCAGCTACTGAGTTTTAAGAGTAAGACTGGAAAGGTACAAGGCCCCTTGAAACCAAAATTTGGAAGAAGTATAATGTTGCTTCTGTCACATTCTATTGGCCTAGACAAGTCACAAAGTCAGCCGAATTTAAAAAGTGGAGAAATAGACTTGAGCTTGTGATGAGAGGAGCTGCAAAGTCACACTC
>RJWM01005822.1:0-88914 GCA_004363535.1 Dasyprocta punctata | reverse complement strand
GTTTGCAGGGTACTGTTAGCAGGGTGCTGTTTTCAGGGTAGTGTCCATAGGATGTCGTTTGCAGGGTACTGTTAGCAGGGTGCTGTTTTCAGGGTAGTGTCTATAGGATGTCGTTTGCAGGGTACTGTTAGCAGGGTGCTGTTTTCGGGGTAGTGTCTATAGGATGTTGTTTGCAGGGTACTGTTTGCAGGGTGCTGTTTTCAGGGTAGTGTCTATAGGATATTGTTTGCAGGGTACTGTTAGCAGGGTGCTGTTTTCGGGGTAGTGTCTATAGGATATTGTTTGCAGGGTACTGTTAGCAGGGTGCTGTTTTTGGGGTAGTATCTATAGGATATTGTTTGTAGGGTACTGTTTGCAGGGTACTGCTTGCAGGTTACTGGGTGGCAGAAAAGGTCACATTCCTGTAAGTCCGCTCACTTCCTCTCCTTAGATGAAGCTGATTCGAGAGGTTAGTGAGCCTGTAGCAGCTAAAGGTTAGTTTAAATTCACTTTTTTTTTGTTTTTCGTAGTATGGGGGATCAAACTCACAACCTCGAGCTTGCCAGGCAGGTGCTTATGCCACTGAGCTCAATCCCCGGCCCTATTTTTTGAGACAGGGTCTCACTATGTAGTTCAAGCTGGGCTTGAAATCACTTCGTAGCTCAGGTTGGTCTTCAACTCACAACGATACTCCTGCCTCAGCCTCCTAAGGGCTGGGATTAAAGGGGTGTGCCACCACGACCCGGCTAGATTTGCATTTTTTGGAGGAAAATTGTTAAAGAAAGAGTGAACATTTGTTGAATAGTTTATTTTCAATATAAAACCACAATATTGATGTAAAGTAGCAAATTAGATACTTCAGAACATTTTGAAACATTTACCTATATACAACTTGTAGTAAGGGGGAATGAACATTCATGCCAACACCCTTGACCTTTACACACTCTAAACCTCTGCTTCTCTTAGTACGCATGACTGACATTATTCTATTGATTCATATGCTTGTTTTCAACCACTCTCCTTGCCCAGGAATCTTTCTCTTTCATTTCATTCCTGTATTCAAAGCAGTGCACAACAGATACCTGTCGTATTCATCTATATAGCCTAACCTAAGGTGAAGGGAAGCCTTTCTCAGACACCAGATGGAATCGCAAGGCCAATAAATGCACAGACAAAAACTCAACAATTCACGACAATTCAGCAGACTCGGCAGTAGGAAAATGGAGAACTTTTGTGAGTATAGATTTTTTTAGGGTAGAGGATACGGCGGAGAAATGTCTCACGGAGAAAGAACTGTATTTTTATTTATTTATCTTTTATGAACTGTATTTTTATTGAAGATCTCATTGTTATAAACTGACCAAAGATTCTCTGATCCCAGTAGATAGTGGGCAGAGAACAAAAACAGACCATATTTCTGCCGTCATTCCGCATAAACACAGATAAATTAAGTGAGAAAAGTAGAAGGAAAAGAGTGAGAAAGCATACGAGAAATTACTGAGCTCTTTAATGGCCTTGAAAATTAAAAATTAAACGAGGTACATTTCAAAAACATTAAAGGTGCAAACCATTTAAAAAATTATAATGTCCACTGTTATCGAATCTGTGTACATTTTTCAGGGCAATGTAAGTTTAAAGAGACTGCATAAAGTAACCTGGTAATATTGATTTATTAATTCACTATCTGAAAATATGCAACCCATTTGATCAATAATCTCTTTGCCACGAATCTCTCCCAAAGTAATTAAATGTTAACTATTAAGTTTCATGTTTAATTACTATTTAAAAAGTATGTCCATGAAGACTTGCATTAGTTATGAAGATGTGTGGAAATAGAAGTATGCTCATAAATTTAAATTAAGAAAATTTTACAAAATTACATGTATGTCATGTAATTTAAAATAAAATTAAAAAAATCACTGTAAGGAAATCTATCAATACCATACGGTGTTTATGGTAGGGCTGGAAGCTTATGGCTCTCCGTATTTACCCCTCTTTAGTTTCCAGGCTTTCGGAATAAAATCTGGTGGTTTGTACAATGGGGTTTTAGTTGAAAGTTGTTCAGCACAACCTTTTAAAAGCAGATCTCAGCCAGGGATATAGCTCAGTGGTACAGTGCCTGCCTGGCAAGCCAAGGTTGTGCATTCACTCCCCAGTACCAAACAACAACAAAAACAAAAACTGATCTCAGCCCTTAATCCCAGAATTTGGGAGGTGCCCTGACCCACGAGGCCCTTGAGGTTCTAGGGGTGAAGGACCATCTAGAGGATGAGAAAATAAAGACACAAAGCTGACGGTGGAGCCCTTATCCTCCTGATGGGAGGAAGGTACTGCTCAACCAATGTAGCATGTGGATGTATATGCTTGGGAGGATGATGTCAATTTCAGCCCCACTACCTAACAACCCCTTGCTTGGATTATCCAGGGCCTTGGGATTTTTCTGGGCTGTAGCAACTTCATCACTTTGCTGACTCACATGCTCTTTGTTTTTGGTGAGGTAACTTCCATGCCTCAGCCCTGCACCTGTGATCAACTTCCAGCTTCAAGGGCTCCCAACAGGGAGGCTGAGGCAGGAGGATCATTGCATGTTCAAGACCAGCCTGGGCTACAAAGTGAGCTCAAGGCCGGCCTGAACTGCATAGTGAGCCCCTGTCTCAAATGATAAAAAAAAAAAAATTAAAAAAAATAATAAAAAAAAGCAGATCTCATTGTTTGACTATGTTTTCCCATTGTTAAGTAGGCAGTAGCTTTGGCAGAGTATGAATAGACAGATTAGAGGACACTCTTTTGATGACTGTGAAATCACGGCATACTTTTGGTTGAATGATTACTACTGTGATTGTAGACAGTTTCCTGGTAAGAGCATTCCGCCTCACCCATTGGCTTCATTCAGTTTAGATGAATGTCACGCACTGTCTGTTAGAAAGGAGTATTTGCTCCTCTTCGTCTGTCACCATTTCTCTCTGATGTCAGGCATTCTCTACAGAGTGACTTTTGAGATCCCTTCTGTTCTCAAACAATTTAGTTCGTGGCGTCCTCGATCAACTTGTCAGCCAGCTCAGAAAACAGAGCCACGGGAGAGTCCTTCTCCTCCGCTGCACCCACGCAGCAGACCACTGGAGCCTGGGTGTTCACATCTGTGGGGCTCGAGTGGGGTCTACCGTGCTATGGGACTGGGGGCCTCTAGTCCTCTTCCTGGCTGTCTCTAGGTTAGTGGCTCTCCATGGGGGGGGGTGTCATCCCCTAGGGGACCTGTACAATGTCCGAAGACATTCTGCTTGTCACAGCTGCAGCCAGAGGAGTGGGAGGTTGGGGCAGTGAGAGGGTGCGAGGGGGTCTGTTGCTGGCGCCCAGTGGGAGAGGTCCCGGTGTACCTCATCACTAGGATTGCACCCTCTCCAGCAGGGAACCTTCCAGCCCAAGCTGTCCACAGTGCTGAAGCTGAGAAAACCCCGCCCTAGGGTGACCCTTCCAAAATAAACGCCCACTTGCACACCTGCAGGACACACTACTTCTTGTGGGTGGTTTGCATAAGGCTCCTTTTATAATAGTCCCTGGCCACATGGCATGGACCATTTCTGATGGACTGTGGGCCTAACCCTAACCCTCCCTGGTCCCTGGGACTCAGCTGCTACTCGAGGTCTCTGCTGACTTCTCCAGGCTGGGCTGGGGGACTCCTAGTGGCACTGTTAGAGGACAGGAGCACGGTCATGGCAAGGCCTTGATGCCTGTCTGCCCACCCCACTGCACAGTGAGTGCTGAGGTCCGAAGTCTTTTTAAAAAAGAATCCTCAGTGATGCCTGCCTGGTAGGAGGCAGTGGTCCGACTCAACCAAGCCTGGTGACCCTTGCACTTTGTGAGTGGTCAGGTTTGTTCTTGAGCGCAATGGGTTCACCTATGCCATTTTTTTTCTTTTTTACCCAAGGATTTTGAGCACAGGCTGGCCTCAAACTGGCGGTGCCTCAGCTTCCTAAATTCTAAGACTATAGGTGGGTCCACTTTCCCTGCTTCTTTTCTTTCTTTCCTCTTCTTATCTGAGCTGTTCTTTCACGGCTCTGTCTAGACTCGAGTCACTCCCCCTTCAAGGACCAGATTTAAAAACTAAAGCACCAAGACTGACTGAGCCCGCGCTGTCCACTGGGTCTGTGTGACTTTAGTTCGCCTGCAGAGAAAGCCTGACCAAGAGCAAGCCCTAGTTAACAGCGGAGAAGGTGACGCAGGGAGCAGCTGGGCGGTCACAGTGCGCCTGGCAGACAGCACAGCGCAGGGCAGCACCACGAGGTGCCAGGCCGGGTCCTGCCTTCTCCTCTCCCGCTTGGCCCAGCAGGCTTGGGAAGTCGTTTCGGTAGCCACTCAACCTTTATGAGCGAACTGCTGAGCGATTAGGGAAACGGAGGCGGTCCGTGGGGGAGACCAACGTGAAACCCACGACCTGGGGTCAGCCAGTGGCCAGTCGGGTTCGGACGGGCAGGCAGGTCAGAGGGCACGGCCAGGGGGATTTCACCGGGGTTTTCAGGAGGAAACTGAGGAGGGAGGGGCCAGGCGGGATTCCCGGGGCCCCGCGGAGAGGGCCAGCCAGGTTCAGTGAACCTGGTCTTGCAGGGAGGTGGGGGCAGCCAGCCAGGGGGTGGACGGTGGGTCCGGCTGAGGGCGCGGGGGTTGGAGCAGGACCTGGGTGCAGCAGGACCCCAGCAGCACCAAACCGAGACTGTCTGTCCCTCAGCACCACAAGGCCGATGCCTAATTAGGGTGACGGTCAGCAAACGGTGCAAAGCGCTGACCACACACCAGGCTCCGGTTTTCCAGAGTTTGGTTTCCTCTCCTGCCGAGCTCCGCACGGGGTGCGCGGGGTCCGGGTTGCGGTGCCGGCTGCAGGCCCGATCTCCGGGGAGGCTGTGGGGGGGCTGGGGTCGGGACTGAGCTTCGCGCGCAGACCGCAACCGGGCTTCCAAGGCCAAGAGCCCGCAGGCGGGTCCTGGTGCGCGCCCAGATCCCGCTGGGCCCTCGCTCCCAGTCTACGCGGCGGGGGGCGGGGCGGCCGGAGAAGCGCACGCTGTGCCTTCGCTCGAGGCCCCGCCTACTGCGTCATGGGAGGCGGGGCCGGATCGGGGGCGTGGCTTGACATGGACGGGGCGGGGCCGGCGCGCCTGGAGTCGCGGAGTGTGGGAGGGGGTCTGTCCTGGGTGGGAGAAGTGCCGCGGGGAGGCGGGGCCTACCGCGGGGCGGGGCTTACCGCGGGGCGGGGCGGGGCGGGACGGGGCGAACGGCGGTGGCTGGCGCAAGGCGGACGCGAGCGAAGGCCGCGGCGGACACGGAGTATCGGACGCTGAGGGAACCGGCCTTGCCGGTTGCCTCGCGGCCCTCGCTCCTCAGCCCGGGCTCGTTCGCCAGCCCCGCGTGTGGGCTGCCTCAGCGCGGGTGTGGACCCGGACGGCGCGGCGCGCGGCGCACGCGGAAGTGGTGAGAGCGGGCCCAGGGGTGGCGGCGGCGACGGCGCGGGGGTTTCCAGCTGGCGCGGGGCGCGGGGAGGCCGGCGCCGTCCCCTCCCCTCTGCGACCCGACCCGGCCCGGGCGCGCGCCGCGACATCCTGTTTACCGCGGCGACGCCGGGGCCGCGAGCACGCGCCCGGGCCGGGCCGGGGCCGGGGGTCCGGGTCCAGCCTGGACGCGAGCCGCGCCCCGCCTGCCGGTCCTGTCCGGACCTGGGCGGGCCGCGGCGACAGCGCGACTGAGGGCCGAGGGGAGCGAGGCGGGGCGCAAGGGATCCGGCGGGGGACATGGCGACACCCAGGAGTCGGGGCCGGGCCCAGGGCTGCGGGGCCTGAGGCGCTTCTGCGGGCAGGCCCAGCGATCCGTGTCAGGCGCCCGTGCTGTGCGCCCGTCCGGGGGTGGCTATATGTGTGTTCCCGGGCGGAGCCCCTCCGTGCTACCCCATGGAGACCGGTGTCGGCGCGACCCCCGGTCCGGTCCAGCGCTGTTCGGGCTCCCAACGTGGCCCCTCGGCCCCTCCGCCGAATCCTAGTGTTTTTTTCGGGGGTGTAAAATTGTCTTTACTTCCTTCAGTGGGGAGAGCATGAAAAAACCCCGGACTGGGAAGTGATGAGAGTAACGCAGAGACAGCTAGATGCGACCGTGCAGCCTTTCTTTGGTTGTTGGCTGCTTGTAGATAAGGGTTAAGTGTGAACTCTTACAGTGGAGAAAGATTTTCTTTTTTTTTCTTTTTTTTTTTTTTAATTTAAGCGAAGAGAGAAAAAAAAAGACATACATAATAAAGACAACAAGCAAAAGAGACAAACAGACGACTAGAGTAAATGCACAACAGTAACATTGCAGGTTTGCAAAGCAGGATGATAGAAACTTGACAATGGTTGCAATATTAGAGAAAGATTTTCAAAAGACGCACATGTTGAATTGGTTACATTTGTGTTCGTCCTTTTCCAAAATCCTATTTTGTTCTGTTTTGTTATCTGTCAGTTTTGCTTTTGGTGGTACTGTGGGTTTCCAAGACCAGGGAATCATTTTCAGGGAGGGTTCAGTGTGTTTTTTTGGTCCTTTTCGGTGAAGATTGACGGGGACCACCAGAGTCCTGGACACTTCTGGTACGATGTGCTTTGTAATATGGAGAAAATGTCTCCACATCAAGATCTGAATCACCTTTAAAGATTCGACTACATCATGTCGTCATGCATAGGAATAATCATGGTATTTTCTTAATTCTATGTATCATGTGAACTAAGCACTTACTTTGTGTATTATCTTTCTGTATATAACCACATAACTAGTACTACTTAACTCCTCCTAGAATTTCGAGGTTAACACTGCAGACAGTTTAAATTGTTTCTCTCATTTCACAGTGTATTAATTATTTACTGCCATTGGGAAATGACCATGGTGAATGACCTAGACATTGGCAAAATAACTGAACTTTTCCCAAAATATAACTACATTCCATTTTTTAAAAATTTAGGCTAAGGCTGTACTCGTAATGACCTCTCTGATCATTTTATAGTCACCCTTTACAGGTCTAAGGTGTCAAGGGGAATAGGTGGCAAGATCTTTTCAGTTTGGGTACTTGGGTGAAAATAAGGGATTTTGAGGGTAGGATTGTGTTGCAGGAACATACTTGGATTAAATTGCTTGAAGGAACTTGATCTGAGGATTGCGAGGTGTATCCGTTCAGATTCTGAGTTTATAAACACTAGTGGTTTCAACAGGGCACTACCAGTTATAAATGCTAGTAATGTTCTGAGATTATCACTTACTTTTTTTGAAATGAGATATATTTGGAAGCTCACCCAAGTGAAACAAGCATTGAGCATATGTATAGATCTATATCCATTTTTATAGGGAGAAGATTTTGTAAAAATAACTGCATTAATGAGGCCTCTTTTCTAATCTCAGATCTCTCTGGCATCTTCACTCTGTATATTCTTATTATGTTTTAACAAGATGATAACGTGTTATTAAAAATTTGTCTGAGATGCGCATATTTGTGCAAAGAAGATTTTCTTGTGCATTTCCACGTTAAAAAAAATACCACTTCAGGTGACCGGGAATTGGTTAAGAAGTTGAATCCTGTTGAGCAGGGTGTGGAAGAGAAGCGTAAGGCAGCCGTGTGGATTCTGGTAGACAAACGGGTCTCATTTTGGCACATTGCCCTAAGCACTGTTTACAGGTTTTGGTAGCTGCAACTTGAGAAGGTTTGGTCTTGTGGACATCTAGTGAGTAGAGGGCAGGAATGCTAGCTGCTAAACATCCTGTCATGCCCAGGACCTCCCCACCCCTAGCAAAGTGTTATCTGACTACAGATGTCAAAACCGTGTCAATTGGGAAATCTCATTTCACTTCTGGCCGCTGTTTTTCCTCATCTGTAAAGCAGAAATAAAAATATCCACCTTGGTTATCTCACAGAATTGCTCAGGCAGGTTGGGTAGATAATGCACAGGTAATGTATGGAAACAGAAATACTACACAAATTATAAAGACATTATTTGTTTTTCTAAGTGAATTGTTAGATATACTGGTAGTTGCTGAGTAAAATAGGTGGATTGTTTGATATTAGTTGTTTTTTGTTTTCAATATTGGGGAGGAGCTCAGGATCTTTTATATACTAGGGAAGTGTTCTACTACTGAGGTACATCTCCAGCCCTTTTTTAAAATTTACTTTTAGACAGGATCTTGGTAGGTTGGCCTCTCATTTATGATCTTCCTGCCTCAGCCTTCTGAGTAGCTGGGATTATAGGCCTGCACACTCAAGCTCAGCCATTTTCTCTTTTTTGGAAATTACACTGGAGGCAGAGTGTGGCAGTGTTCAGCTGCTTGGAAGCCTGAGGCTCGTTTGACCCGGGTGTTCGTGGTCAGCCTGGGCAGCACAGTGAGGCCTTGTCTCTCAGAAGAAAAGGAGGGGGATTGTGTGATGAGAGGCACTGGAGAAATGGGCTCTTTGTTTTTATCCGTTTCATGCTGCTCTGCAAGCTGGGTTCTTGGTCACCTCGGTGCTTCCTGTGAGTCTCTCGTGGGCCCCCTGTCCTCAGTGAGATGCACAGGTCTTGCTTCCTGTCCCAGAGCCCAGTGGCAGCTCGAGGTTTCATGTGCTGCCATGTTGTGCAGCGCCTTCAGGCAGGAAACCAGCTTCTCCGGTGTCTTCCTCTGAGCATCCCAGTGTTGGTGGCCGTGTGGAGGCCACAGGTGGCTATAAACAGTCAGCTCATTTCCTGAGACCTTCACTTCCAGGGGTTTATGGTCTGTGAGCTTGTGCAGCTGGCAGTGGGCACGCGCCCTTCCCTGGGTGCCGGGAGACGAGATGTGCTGTTAGGAGCAGAAGGAAAATGTCTCCTAAGTCTGCTCTGGCCAGATGACAGCTGGTATTGGGTGGGGTATTTTTAATCTGGGTAACTGACTTTATTCTACAGTAATAGTCACAAGTCATCTTGTTTATTCATTTAGCAAATATTTGTTGAGCTCTTGCTGTGAATCTCAGTAAATAAATGGACAAAACAGGGAAAAATCTCTGTCTGCCGGAGTTCAAGGTCTAGTGAAGCCCCTGGGGTGTGCACAGCTGTGCCGTTGAGATTGTACACACACAGGAGTGAGGTGGACCTGGGCCTGGGGGCCTTTCCCAGCAGCCTTCAGACACTCCTGGAAGTCTGAGCACCCAGGGGTGGCTTCACTTTTTTTGTTTTCTTTTTAAATTACTGATGAACCCATTTTTTTGTGCATAGAAACATCTATTGGTACCTGCTGAATGCCTGGCAGGTGGATGAGGCACTGCTTGTGATGGAAATAAGCCTGCAGCTACAGCACAGTGCGGGTGGTGCTAGCGGGCAGTGACCCCAACGAGAGTGAACCCCTGCATAGAGCCGTGATTGATGAGGGAGCTTCAATTGAGAGGAACCGGGGGTGACGCAGGAAGGTCATCTAGGTGACAGGTGGCGTGGGTGAGGGCGCGAGGGCGGGTGCACGTGGTGTTGGGCGCACACGTGGAAACTGACTGGAACGGACGACTTGGAAGGGCACAGGAGTGGAGCAGGCTGAAGGGCAGGCTGGGCTGCGCGGTGAGGAGCAGCCGTCCTGAAGCCTGTGAGTGGTGTGAGGTCGGCATGGTGGCCCCAGCTAAGTACACGAGAGCAAGGGTGAGCAGCCAGCAGAGGCTGTGGATGCGGAAATCCCATCATGTGCGAGTGGGAGAGGCGTGAGGCATGGAAGCCTTCGCAGGGTCAGGGCCTGATGGCCGTGGTGCACCCTCCCCAGGCCCCACCGCACAGGTGCTGTACTTGGCACCGCTCTCAGCTCGTGTGAAGATGGCAGGAAACAGGAAGAGCGCGACAGCAGAGCGGCACCTGCTGTGACTGGCGGAGACTGTTAAGGCCTCTGGCAATGCATCTACCTCACAGGCTTGCAGAGAGAGGATTAAACAGGAAGCCTCGCTGGAGTGGGGCGGAGCACAGGGAGGCTGGCCCCAGGGGCCTGCAGAGCTGGTCGATGCCTCTTGGCCAGGAGCGAGGAGTAGGTTTGTGAAAAGCAGGCTGACTTGGGGTGTTCGGTGGGGGGCAGACCTTTGTAACAGGCTGGCAATTTGAGGTTGTCGCTGTCACCACACAGCATGGTGGTTGGCGTTGGTAATGGTGACCAAGGAAGGCATTCGGAAGGGGTCACTGCAGTGTGAGTCTCATCTCAGCAGAAAGGGTCACTTTGCATGCCTGGTGAAGGGTTCGGAGTGTGTGTGGCATGGCAGGGAGGCCGGAAGATAAGGCCCTGCTGCGGAATTCTGCAGGGCCAGTTGGAAGGCTTTCCCTCCTGAGGGAATGAGTTTTCAGGGTAACAAGCAGTTGGAAACTCGGGGGACCTGGAAAGGAGGCTCTGCTACCGCTTGTGGGGCGGTGGTGGCAGCCAGATCCAACTGCAGGAGGCTGCGGTATGGGTGTGCAATGCTCTGGTACAAGGCAGGCAGGGTCATTGTATTTTAGCCCTGTTTCTTGGTGTTGATGGTCTGTATCTGCAGGCTTTCGACCCACACTGGCTTGATTCTAGCTAAGAGGCCAGGAGCGCGTTTTGCCTGTTTCCTTATCTGTAGAGCGAGGATAAAGATAGTTCCCACCTTTAAGGTGCTTTTCAGGTCTGAACGATTACACCGACAGAATTTTAAAGTGATTGGTATATATGCTTTCTGTCAATTTAAAAAATAATGCAAACTATATCCAGGATGTTTTATGGTGGCTGGAAGTGTCACTCTGTATATGCAAAACAAACAAACATACATGGAAACAGAGCATCTGGTGTGCTATTAGAGAGGCCTCACTTAGAAGTAGTGGATGTAAAAAAAAAAAATTCTGCTGCTTGAAGAGGACCCTTTTCCCAGTGCAGAGAGTTATTGTGTAGATAGCACTCAGGGTGGTAAACTGTGCTTGGTTCTATTTTAAGGGAATAAGGAGAAACAAAGATGGTTTCATTTAAAGGCCACCCAAGGTGTATGCTTCATAGCAGTGTGCTAGATTTCTGAGATGGTCCCTGGAGAGAGACTGTGTTGCTTCCACTGACCTGTTTACACAGGTGGCAGTGATTGTTGGCACCTGGAGCACCTGCTTGGAAAACAGGTCTTCAGCGTTCTGTGGAGATTAAAATCTTATAAATCAGATCATATTGTGGGGAGTTTAAGGAGGTACAGGAGATAGAGGAACTCACATTGTTCAATTTTCACTGTTGTTGTTCTATAATTTCTATTTTTAGTCATAGATATTTCTAGACAGACATTTCTAGACATAGAAACTTCCTAAAGCAAGATTTACCCAGGATACAAAACTGCAGTCATCCTCACGTTTGCGTGTGTGTGTGTGTGTGTGTGTGTTTGCACACTGAAGCATGTTGCCTCCTTTGTGAGCTTTACAGGTTTCTCAGATTTGGGAGTCAGCACACTCTCAAGAACAGCAGTTGTGCATGGCTGGGAGAGGGCTTTAGTCTCTTCTCTCCCTCTGTGTGCTGACAGCAAAGGGCTCAGCTGTGCCCTCCCCAGAGGAGGAGAAAGCTAAGCTCCCTACTGGAGGAGCAAGGGGCAGGGGGTAGTGGAGTCTTCCTGCCTGGAGAAAAGGCTGGGCTGTCGGTATTTAAAAAACTAAACCTGGCTATTTCTACTGGAGTCAGAACAGTGTCGTTACCCTATGTTCCTGCAAGTAACAGCCCTCAGTTTATTTTTTAAATAACAATTTGCAATTTGGTATTAATGCAACTCTCATTTGTTCATGGTGTTGTAAAGGGCTTAAGGATATTAACTGATAGCGGTTCACTCAATTAAGCGCAATTACATATGTAGGCTTGCCGCACAGTTAATTTGCCCACAATGTAGTCAGACTATAATTCACAGCATTTTTTAACTAGTAGAAAAAATGAAATTTAAAACAATCTTTCAAGCTACAGTAAGTGTAAAGACAAAAGGGCCAAGTGGCTGCCAAGTGCGTGTCCTGCCGGCAGAGAGGCTGGCTGTGGAGTGGGCCTGGCGGCCAGCGCAGAAACAAACACAGGTGGCAGGTGCGCACCGAGGGACCTTGGGGAGTCTCTGCCATGCACAGCTCCTGGGACTCAGATATTAGAGAACCCTGAGTTGCGAGTGTCCGGAGGCGGCGTCTCAGCAGTGATCATCTCACAGAACCTCGCTCTTCTCCTGGTGTATAGGTCAGCTGGAGGGCGGAGGGGAGTGGAGGTCAGGGTGCCTTAGGGCAGGGGCTGGGGAGCAGGCCTCGGGGAGCCTGCGTGTCCAGGATAGCAGCAGGCTGTCCAGTTTTCATGCCCATCTTGTAGTCGCAGCTCTCTGTAGATGGCGTGGTGGCTCAGCCTTCAGAGAGGTGTCCTGCTAGGAGAAAGACAGGCATGGAACAGCCGCACAGCTGTTTGTGACGGACAGAAGAGGCATCCAGGTGGCTCTGGGACAGCGGGGGCAGTTAGGAAGGGGGCCTCCACAGTGACATCTCTGGTCCGACCCAAAGGTTGAGCAAGCCCCCTGAGAAGGCAAGGGGTGTTTCCAGCCAGAGGCCCAGGGCCTGCCGAGGACTGCGGCGGCGCCAGAGTGGGGCTGGGGGAGACTGGACGCCCTGTCAGGCGGCGCCTGTGGGTCTTGCTGCTCCTGGCTGCCTGGCAAGGTCGAAGGGGAGGCAGAGCTTTAAACAGGACAGCCACACACTGAGCTTCTGGGTTCCTGGCATGGTGTGAAGAAGAGCAGCCTGCACCCCACTTTGTCCACTCCCACTTCCTTCTGCCTGTCGGCCCTTAACTCTGCACACCTCCTGCCACCGTCATGCTCTGAGGCTGCTTCCTGAGCTCGCCAGTGGCCTTTTTGCTGTCGCATGCTGACACCTTTATTCTACCCTGGTAATGCAGAACATTTTGTGCTGCCGAAACCTCTCTTCTGGCAGACGTTCCCCAGCCCCAGGCCAACTGGCGCTGGCTCAGCACTGCTTCCCTCTTCCCCTGCGCGTCCTCACGAAGCATTTTTTTTTTTTTTGTACCAGGGATCGAACTCGCAACCTTGTACTAGCCAGGCAGTTGCTTATGCCACTGAGCTAAATCCCTGGCCCCACGTGAAGCTTTTATTTTTATTTTTATTTTTATTTTATTTTTGGTTGTTTTTTTTTGGACCAGGGTCTCGCTGTGTGGCCCAGGCTGGACTTGAAATGGCGGCAACCCTCCTGCCTCAGCCTGCAGCACCATAGCTGGCCGCTCTGCTTTTCTTGGTACATCTTTAGGAGCATTTTCAGTCTCAGGCCCTGCAGGCTCCATCGTAGCCGCTGGTCCCCACCTTTGTTGGTTGGTAGGAGCCTGGTGAGCCACCCCCACCTGTTGAAATACATTTTTGATACATTTTTTCTTATAAATGGAGCAAAGGCAGGAAGGGAAAGAAAGAGAAGGAAAGGAAGAATGGAAAGGAAAGAAGAAAGAAAGAAAAGTGCTGTACTCGTTCTGTTTCCTTGCCATTAAGCTCAGGGGTGTTTCAGGTCTGTGTTGGGTTGGCCCAGTTCTCCTGCGGTGACTCTGCCTCAGTCTCTCCACAGAGCCTCCCAGGCTGTCCGCCCCAGTGCATTAATGGTTCTGTTGGGTATGTCGTATTTGTACAGCAATCCTCCACTCTCTCTTTTGTGGTCACAGAAATATAAATAATAACTACCCCTTAGATTCCTCCTGCAGGGATGACAAGGGTTAAGAGAGAGCTAGGCTTGTGAGCCTGCAGAAGACTTTGGGGTGGCGTGGAACCCCCGTGCAGCTGCCTTTGGAGGTAGGCTGGGTGGGCGGTTAGTACCCCAGTGTGTGGGGGTGGGGGTGGGGGCCAGCCTGTCTCCCAGGCGGAGGTGGGTAGGGGCACGGAGAGGCACACAGGGTGCGGCTCGCGGTTAGGAGGCTCTTCCTGCCTCAGCCTGAGGTGATGTGCTTCGCATTTGCTGTTTGATAGCCAGAGAGTGGGGTTTTAATGGTGTCATTTTTCAGATGGGAAAACAACAGTAATAATGACAGAGTTGGAATTCAAATCTGAGGCTCTCTGGCATAAAAAGACACTCTATTCTTCAAGATAAAGTCTTCCTATTAGCTTGTCACTTGTCCTTTTTGTTTTAAACCTGATCCCCTCTCATTTTCTGGAGAAACCTGGTATTTCAGAAGCAGTTCTATGGTCTTGGAGCAGCAGTTCCGTACATCTGTGTAATACTGGACACTGTTAGACGTGGGGCAGTGAAGATAGCCCGGGACAGCCCCCTCCTTCCCCTGTGTTGCCCAGGCTGGCCCTGACCTTCCAGGCTCAGGTGAGCGCCTGCTTCAGCTTCCTGAGTAGCTGGGACTCCAAGTGTGTGACATGGTGCCCCATGGCATTCTTTTCTAAAATGGTTTGGGCAGGCAGCAGGAATTGTTTAGCTGGCTAGAGAGAAGGCGTGTTTCCTAAGGGAGTCTGCTGCTGACCTGCTGCGCCGTGGGCTGGGACTGCAGCCCAGGCTGGGATCAAGCTTACCTGGTATGCACAGGCCTGCAGCCGCTCCCCAGCACTGCACCTCCGTCCTTGCTTTGTTTTTATTTATTTATTTTATTTTATTTTATTTATTTATTTATTTATTTTTTGCAGCACCAGGGATTGAACTCACAACCTCGCACCTGCCAGGCAGGCACTTAAACCACTGAGCCAAACTCCCAGCCCTAGATTTTTTGAGGCAGGGTTACACTATGTAGCTCAGGCCAGCCTTGCGCTCGCATTGTAGCCCAGGCCGCCCTCGAACTTTCAACGTTCCTCCTACCTCAGCTTCCCGAGTGCTGGGATTAAAGGCGTGCGCCACCACGCCCAGCTCGTCCTTGCTTTATGTGGCAGGGCGACTGTGTAATGTGGCCACTGCTGACCCGCATGAGTCTGAGTGTACCTGCAGCGGCTTTGCCAGAGGCTCTCTGGACTTGGAACCCGGAAGCGCTAGCTCAAGGCCGACCCTGCCACCAGAAGCTCTGTCGCTGTGACTCTGGATTCACAGAGGAGCCTCGGTCTTTCTCAGCTGAAAATGAACCTCCCAAGGAAGCTGTGAAGGCTCAGTGACAGGACCTTCGAGGTGGCTACAGGCAGTGTCCCACCCCCACCTCACCAGTGAGTCTGCGAGTGAGTGATCTCATTTGTGCCCTTCTCAGTGGCATCTTACAGGGCGATGGTACTGAGTTCCAGCCTTCTGCTGGGTGCCTATGGGTGGACACTGACCACAAAAGCAGCGGTGTAAGACCGCACCCAGTTAGCGTGCGGGCTTGAGTCCCGGTTTCCTTCCCTTGTGGAACGGTAGGGGCACCTTCCTCAGCCTCTCTGTGCCTCAGTGTCCTCATCCTGAGATGAATGCCAAGGTTAGTAATTCCTTCGGTCTCCCTATGCGGACATCCTGGAGGTGCCCAGCAATCCCCTCCTCTGTTACCTTGGGACTCCTGTGTGTATCACACTCTTGTCTTTATGCCTTCTAGTTGTCAAAGACACTTCCTCGGTGAGCTTGGCACTTGTCCTTTTGTGTCTTTGCTGACATCGGTGTTTAAGACCTGAGGACCTTGTTTCAGGTATTCAGGTCAGGCTGTTGTCGTTCATGTACCACATTCTTGTCACTTTTTTTCCATGTGCATTTCTTGCTGAGATTCTTTGAAAAAGCTATTTTTTTATTTGGAAACGAAACATTTCCTAATAATGTGTGTCAGCCTTACTTACATGTTAAGGAGCCTCCTATAGAGAGAGCATATGAAAACTTGAAGTGCCTTCCAGGTTAGTGAGTGCATACTCTGGCCAACAGGCAGTGAGCCAAGGGGCAGGCCACAAAGGGCCAGGGGCACTCAGCTTCTCAGGGGTCCCCTCAGCTCCCGCCTCCCTGTGCCCCTTGGCCTGTGCCTAGCTGCCGGTCACCCACGCACATGCTGGGTTCTCGCTGGCTGCAGGGCTGTCTGGCCCGGGCAGAGGTGGTCCAGAGGCCTCCCGTGTGAAGTTGGTGTTCTGTGTGTTGGCTTGGAAACTGAACTGCATTTACAGTAGGGCGTGTTGGGCCGAAATATGCTCCACGTTTCAGACAGACAACTGGGAGTGAGCTCAGACAGAACAGGTTTTCAGCTGGCGGCGATGGGCAGGTTTGGCGGTGATGGGTGGGTTTGAGGTGTTGCTGCATCAGTGGACTTTGAAGGCTGGTGTGAGGCCTGAGCCGGGTGAGCTGTGGTGGGTGCACGGAGCAAGGGCCTGTTTGCTGACCTGTGTGTCCTGCATGCTGCCCTGGGCTTGGGAAATAGTAAACCCCGTGTGACGAGCCCTGATGGATCCACTGTAAAAGCTGTTGGCGCTGAGCTGAGGGGATCACTTGAGCCCAGAAGTTTGAGACTAACCTGGGGAATGGGACAAGAGCTAGGTTCCAAAATTAAGGTAGTTTTTTTTTTGGGGGGAGTAGTAGCCGGTGGTAGTGGGATTGAACCCAGGGACTTTGCACTGAGCTATACCCCTGGCAACATATTTTTCAGTTTTATTTTGAGACAGTTTTACTAAGTTGCTAATTTGTAGGCTGTGCTGGGTTAAAGCATTCTCTATATTTTTCTCTGATGCATTTTTCAATAAAAATCAGTGGAGTAAGGATCAGGCAATATCAAAAGTGGAATATTGCCACGATTGCCAGAGGGCAGTGCTGCCCCTGTGGGGTTGAGGAAAGACATTTAAAGGCGTGGAGCCAGACACTTAGGATAAGATGGCTTTGATTACTGGGAAACGAGGAGAGCCGTCGGGCGAGTTTCTTCTTGGCTTGCAGAGCTGTTTACTTTTCTCAGGTTAGAGCCGATAGCACTGATGATTTTATGAGGTCACTTGAGATGGGTGTTGTGAACCCATATTTGGTGCTGAGTTTATAAAAACTTGTAAGTGCTACTTAAGGACTATTGATGCGCAGTGGTCATAAAATCTTCTAAGCGGAAGAGTTGGAAGAAGTCAGAGTTGCCCGGGAAGCACCTTTTCCAGTTTTGCAGTGGACAGAAGAGTCAAGCCCAGAAGTGACCCATGCAGGACCTCTGTGGGCCGAGGCCTGTGCGTTTCACCCAGGGTGCGGGTGTGTGATTGAGGCAGAATGCAGCCTGCTTACTAGGTGGCTCAGTGCCTGTTTGATTGGATAGTCCTGGCAGCAGACTTGCGAGTCATTCAAGGGAAATCAGGGTCCTCCAGGGCTCCCACTCTCCACACACTGCAGAAGGCAGGGCTCAGGCAGGGCTGTGGCTTCCTGGGTGAGGCATCCCAGGTGTGCTGGCCCAGGACAGGTGGACAGGTGGCCCAGAGCGTGGCGGCTGCTGCTGCTTTCCATTGGGAGCAAACTCATGAACAGGGGCTTTGTGTATCCCTATGGAGGGTAACACTGTGCTCTAGTTTTTAAAAATTTGATGATACTATCTCTGTGAATCTCCTACATTAAAGCTATTATCACTTATTCTGTTCTAGTGTTTGCCCATAATGTGTGTGTGTTACAGAGTTTTCATTGGAGGATCAATGTGTGTCTGTCTCTTTTCACTTGGAGTTTTTTATTCTACTGTAATAGTGTCTTCATAATATTTTTGAATGGCTATGTAACATTTAGTTGGGTCAATATTTTGCTTAAATGAATCCCTATTATAGAATATTTAAGCTGTTTCTATTTTTTGCAGACAACTATTGGGAACCTTTGAAAAACATAGATAACATTTTCGTGCTGCTAAATTAGGGTAAATGCATAGATTTACTATATCAAGGTGATAACCAGTTTTAGGGCCTTAATATGTAATTCTAGAAAATCGCACAGAAACTTGGGGCATGGATGACTTCACTGTTGGTGGGAAGCTGCTGAGCTCTTGACAGCCGTGCAGACCATGAGCCGCTCCAGACGTGGACCTTCCAGCCAGTGCAGTGGGTAAGCGACAGCAATGCGGTGTCCATATGCCACAGAAGGCTTGGCTTTGCTTTTGTCTTGATGCATTTTCTCATTAGAAAGTCGTGCTCCTAAGTGCAGAAGAAGCCATGAATGTGAAGTTGTAGTGAGAGGTTTTACTGCCTGTTGTGTAACTTGGTGATAATACAAGAACAGAACTTTCAGCTGACCTGGGCTTGTGAAACACCCTAGTAAATCTGACGTATTTTTGCATGAGTAATAGGAATGGGGACTTTTACTTTACATCAGCCAGGTGCCCTCAGAACATTCATGCATTGCTTTTTTCTTGACTTTTGCTACTTCGGAAATGAATTGTTTCAAGCTTTTGGTGTTCTTTTGCTCGGTGGGATATTTCATATGGTGCCAGGATGATGGGTGGGTGATGTGGATCTGAGCATGCCACTGCCTTGCGTGCAGTCTCACTCGCTACCCTCTGCAGGTAGGGCTTGAGTCCATCTGGACTCCCAGCTTAGCTAAGATGCCCTGCACGGTCAGCCCCTTGGTTTCTCCCGTTCCCTTCCGTGTGGGCAGCTCTCAGCCCCGTGGACCAGCACTTGTCTTCTGAGTAATGTCACGGTCTCTCTTCTGAGCCTGGTCTGTCGCGCAGCTTCTTCCGTTGGGAACTCTTTGCTTCTGCAGCCCTGCTTGTCTTGCAGTGGTTTTGTGTCCTTCTTTCCTGGACGCCTGCCTTTATTCGCTAGGAGGGCTTCTGCTTTGTCCCAGGGTCTCCCCCTCTTAGCACTTAGTAGTCACCCAGTGCCGTCTGCAGCCCCTGCCACCTGGAAGCTCCAGGGCCCTGCTGCCCCCCTCTCTCTCCTGGCTCACCTCATCAAGCCTGTGGGTGTCAGGTGTTCCTGTGGGAAGCCGCTAACTGGACTTGACTTTGGGAAGGCCTGGCTGACTGTTTGCCATTTTCTTTTTTTGTTGTTCCCTTTTGCCAGGAGAAAGACCATTTTGCAGAGCACACCTAGTGGGCGGGGGTGTAGCTTCTTGGTGGAGCCTTTGCCTAGTATGCGGGAGGCACTGGGAAAACAACACCCCTAGGCTGCTCAGGCCTTGCTAGGGGGCAGTTGTATTGAGAGCAGTAAGAACAGGAAAGGGCTGAGAGATCATGGCAGGTGAGCAAGTGCTGTCCTAACATTTTTATTTGAGGCTTAGGAAAACTGAGGTTCAGAGAGGGGAAGCAGTTTCGAGCTGCTGTCCACAGGCCCTGTGCTCTCTTCAAGCAGTTACAGTTTAATGTCAAATTCTGTGTTGGCCATTTCTGTGTTTTCTTTTGGAGAACTCAGGGTGTAGACCTAAGAATTGGCCTTTCCTAGGCAATCATTTGGAATTTGCTATAGCTGCTGAACTATACATAAATAAATAAATAAATAACACTAATATAGTTGCATCTTAGAAAAAGTAATAAAAGATTCTAAGACCCCCTCATTCACAGACACATGCTCTTTTGTTAATATTTTAGTGCTTATTACTTAGATTTTGTTTTATGTTAATAACCCATAAAATAAAGAAGCTTTCCAGGAGGTTGTAGAAGATGATGCTATTTTGTTGTCTGGCTTTTTTGTTAGCTGATTCCTCGTAAGCCCCCCCGCACCCCTCCCATGCTGTGGTAGTAACTCGAGTGTGATGCATGGTTCTTCCTTTGTGGGTCAGTGAAAGCTTACTTCCCTAATTCATTTTTGTTTGTTTGTTTGTTTTTTGTTTTTTTGAGACAGCGTCTCACTATGCAGTTCAGGCTGGCCTTGAATTCACTTTGTAGCCTAGACTGGTCTTGAACTTGCAACGATCCTCCTGCCTCAGCCTCCCTAGTGCTGGAATTATAGGCATGTGCCACCACACTTGGCTTTTATTTCCCTAATTTTTGACTGTGAGGCATGTACAGTGTTTATTCTACTGCAGTACTACTACATCTTTGTTAGTATTTTGATTATTTCCTTAGGATACTGTAAATGGCATTGTTGTCTTAAGGTTTTGAGTGCTTGTCTGCATGCATGGTTTGTAAAGCACACACTGAACTTCGGAAGACACATCATGAAATTGCCCACTTCGTCCTATAGAACAATGAGTTCTGTATGTTCCGTGGTGAGTTATCAGCTCTGCAGACTCTGGGGTGCCTGAGCACAGGTTCTCCTGCTTAGATTTTCCCCCAAGCACCTTTGACATTCTGGGGGCCACATTTCTGGATTGCTGGAGGTGTGAGCTGGACGCTGCTTTCAGAGCCTGGCTGACCGTCCATGGAAGAGAAGCTTAGCTGCATGTGTGAACCTCACAGCTCGCTGTGAGCTGCAGAGGGGATGCTCCTGAGTGAGGGGTGCCGTCTGCCCCAGCGTATGGGTATAGCACTGGCTGCTGATCTTCCCTGATGGCACGAGCAGCCCAAAAGCAGTTCTAGAAGATGGGTCTGGTGTACTAATCAGTGGTCATGGTGATTTCATGTGGTTCTCATTCCTGGGCTTAGAACTATTTTATGGCTCAAGTCTGCTTCTGTGAAATAAAGGCCAGTTTATCTTTGCAAAGACTTGTGACAACAAGTTTATAGCTGCGCTCAGAGAGAGCAGTTCACTTTTAAGATTTTGCTTCAGGCACCTCTGTGCAGCTGTGTGCTGAGTTTTCAGATCATAGATGTTGGAGTGGTTTGACGTGAATTCTGTCATGACAGCTAGCTTGGTAGATGTTCACTTTGTATTAGGCGAGTCTGCAGAGGCCAGCACCGCTTTCGGCGCATCAACACTGTTCTCCCTTTGTCCCTTCCCACTGCTCTGTGTGCCCTGAGTCTGTGTACCTACGCAGTCAGGCAGTTAAGGATGCGGTTTGGACTCCGTGAGGTTAAACTTGTCAGTGATGGAAACCAAAGTGGGGGAATCTAGGGTAAAGGGAACGCTGCACCGAAGGACTGGGAGGGGGCCAGGCATGCCCGTGGGCACAGCGAGGGGACCTTCTCTGGGAGTTCCCTCCTGTTCACCCAGAGCAGTGATGGGGACACTTGGAGAGACGAGAGCCCAGACTGTACCCAGCATCCACTTGTTTTTCGCAACGCCAGTGCTTCAATTAGACCTGAATAATGAGGGTTTGGTTCAGAAAAAACAACTCACACGAGAGCATCTTTTGTCTTGGAAGAAAAACAAGCATTGCATGTTGCACAGGTTTGCCACCGCTGGCCTGGAACGTGCAACCCAGAGCCCTTCTCTCGCGGTAACACCCAGACCTTCTCTTGTATGCTGTACTTCGGGTACTTTGGAAACATTTCTAATTCTGTTTCTGTGGAAACCTTTTAGGCATCTTGAGCCTCTTCTTCACTGTGTAATAAAGCATATGTTTGGACTGATAGTGGTGGAATTGTGTTTTTTTAGAAATGTGAGAGTATTCTGGTCTTCCAGTAGTGATGTATTTCCCAAGTGTGAAGGGTTATATTAAATTTGAATTTGTACTCACTAAATTAGGGAATCACATACTGTGACTTAGCAAAGGTAGGGACTCTGCAGATAAAGGATGAAAGGCACTGTGGTGAGGGAGTTCTTGGTCAGGGCCCTGTTCAGTGGAATCGCGTTTCGGTTGATGTCTGTATCAGGTCTTTCTTGGTGTTTTAAGTATTAGAAGAAAGATGTTGGGGTGCGCTGACGTATGTAACTGGAGCATCTTAAGGGGAATCCTGCTTCCATCTGCGATGCTCTCATTGACCTCCCTGGCTACCATGGAAAGGTTTTCCCGAGGTGCCCTAAAGGAGGCCGGCCGCTGCCCGCAGACAGGGTCCTTCTGGCCTCGAGCGTCCGAGGGATTCCGAAGGGGGAGCCAGGGCTTCGACAGGGGTGGAGGCGGATCAGGCCCGCGGCAGGACCGCCTGCATTGGAAGGCTGTGTGCGGGCTGTCCCGTGTGTGTTCACTCCCTGGTGCTGTGCGTGTGGGTCGCTGTCATTGTTTGTCCCTTGTGAGTGATGAGTGCACATAGCAGTTGGGGCCCTTGCTTTCACTCCTTTGCCAACTGACACTGTTTTAGGCAACTCTAACGCAAACGGGCCCCGAACTGTGCTCGTCCTTTTCTCTTCAAGCCCGCCCTTCGTCCTGAACCCTTGTCTTGCCTCCTTCGTTGAATCCCTGTGACCTGGATCCTGTGACCTGTTTCAACTTGGCCTCATAGGAGTTTTTCATGCCTCATCACCTTTTCAGTCCCACGTGTCCCAGAGTATACTTCTCTTCAAGGTATCCGCGGTCAGACGAGTTTGGGAACTGCCGTGGTGGGGCTCAGAGAACTGGAATGTGTGCAGACACCATCGTCTTGGGAGGTCTCGCAGCAGAGAGCTGACGGTTGACAGCCAGCCGTTCTCTGGATGCGTTTGGTCGTGCAGCCACCTTCCCCAGCCGAGCAGCCATCTCAGTCCTGTCGTCCCGGCCTTCCTGGAGCCTTGGCTCTTCCTGCACGGTGCACCAGCCCTTGGAGCCGGGGTTTCATCAGGCCTTCGGCAGTCAGGTGGAGCCGCCGCCTCTTCCTGTGCTTTTGAGCACAGGGACCGAATGGCCTGAGATGGCACACTGTCTGCTGGTTTGCTGAAGAATGTCTGACCTGGTTCCCCTTCTGTCTCCACAGATCAGAAGTGTCTAGGAGACACTGGTGTGAGGTGGGGAGTGCCGTGGTGTGGGGCGAGGATGCTGTGCGGGGAAGTTCCTGAGCTCCTGTGGCTCAGCTTGCTCGGCTGTGACTAGGGGAATAATAGCACTTACCTCCTAGGCTTGTTGTAGAGTGCCGCTAGTTCTTGTGTTGAGAGGTGGTGATGAGCATAACAGGTGACCAAGAAAAGTTGGCTGCTGGGTCCTCCCTCGTTCCCTCCCTGTCATCTCCTCGCAGATGATATCGCCTGCAAAGTTCGCTGCTCAGAGGCTTTGCGTCTGTCTCCATCCGCGAGGCTTGACGCAGTGAGGAGAGAGCGTGTGCTCTCATTTCCATGGGTAACTTGGTTGGTGCCCAGAAAGGGCCAACTGCAGAAGAGAATGGGTGCTTTATTTACTAAGCGTTTGTTCTCAAAACCTGAAAACCTGCAAGACAGAGAGTGCTAGAGGAGACCGACTGCACAGAGGGAAGCAGTGTGGGCAGCGGTGACTTAGATGATTTTTACTGAGGATACAGATGTTCCTTCCCAGTCTGCGCAGGTGAGAGCGTGGGGTCCGAGCCGGGCCCCCCATCACCCTTCCTGAGTTGCAGAGGCTACTGCTTGTTCGCACTCTGCAGTTGGACTGTGTGCAACACACGTGGCCTTTGGTTATGGTCCGCACAGCGTGGCCGCCTTGACGCTCTGTCCTCCCGGGAGCAGGGAGAGCGGGTCCGGTGGGATCCCAGAGGGGCTCTGCCTGTGCTTCTCCCTTTGTGTGTGGGCAGTCCCCCTCTGTGTTTCAATCACGTTGTTACTGTGTCAGTGATACTTGGTGTGAGATGTGGTTAGAGAGCCAGTGGTTGAAGGAGGTGGGCTTGAGAGGCCTGGCTCCCCTCTTGCTCCAGTCAGTTTCCTACCCTCTCCTTCAGGTTCTCCCCTTTACTGCCTTTCCTTGCACAGAGGTCAGCAACACCGGTGTGTGCTGTTAGTCTTCACTTTCGTGCAGAGGTAACTACGTTCACTGTCTGCCATTCTGCCTTTCGCTTTGCTCGTTTTACTGTGCAGGCCCTCTTTTTCAGCAGGAGGCCACAGAGTATTTTCTCTCTGTGTGTGTGTGTGTGTGTGTGTGCACACGAGCAAGCTGCAGCACGTCCTGACGTGAGAATAGACCGTGGCATATTTAACCAGTCCTGTTTAGACGTGTGGTTTATTTCCATAATTTTGCTGTTAAAAATATGCTTACTCTTTTAACTTTGTAATGTGGGAGGTTGGATAAATTCCCAGGAGCGAGATTGCTGGGTTAAAGGATAAATGCATTTATAATTTTTATTACTATTATAAATTGTTCTCCATGGAATTTGTATCATTTTGCACCCATGGACATGTATTTAATTTTTTACATTGCAGGGCACTGTCCCCGCTTCTTGTCTTCGTCTGGTTAGCGTGGGGGAGGTGTGCAAGGGAAGGGAGCCCCATCTTCTTTTCCCAAGTGGTGGAGGTGGTAGTGGGCATTTCGGTCAGCCCTTCCAGGCCAGGCACCAGGGAGGGAGGTGGTGGTGAGGGTGAGACTAGCCTGCTGTGCATCTTGGTTCGCTGCTGTGCCTGCCCTGCCACTGGAGCACGAAGTGGCTGGAGAGTGTTTGGGGAGAACCACGTCCTCGACACATTGCACAGGGAGTGATGAAGATCAATGGCGGACGTGGAACTGGAAAAAAATTATCATCGTGAAAGACCTATTGCCTGAGTCTCCCTCCGCGTGCTTCCCTCAGTTTGAAAACTTATTCTTCATTCTTACAACTTTCTTGAAGCTGCTCTAGAGTCTTCTTTCCTGACTGTCTTTACAGATGTGATGATAAAAAATACGGTGACTGCCACTGCCTAGCCCTGTCTAGCAGAAAGGGAGCTCCTAAAGACACGGCGCTGTGTCCTCGTCCACCGTATTCACCAGTCTGGCACTGTGTGACTTCCGGCTCCTCCCCAAAGTCAGAATGACCAGGAAAGGGAAGCGTTTTGAATGAATTCAGGACATCGAGGCAGCCAGTACAGCGCAAACCAAAGTCCCTCAGGAGACAGCACTCCAGAGCCGCTAGGACATGACTGGAATGGTGGGAGGTGTGTGCAAAGAGGGGGCAGGACTTTGAGGGGAATTCTTGGCAGTGTGACTTTAACTGTAGTAAATTAAAAAAAAAATTCTTAAATGAGAATATGTGCTTTCTCATGCTTAATGAATTTGTGGATATTATGTTTTTAAAATTTGTTAATCTGCTAGTAAAAAGTAGCAAATCTGTGTCTTACTTTGTAGATGTTTGATTATAACTAGCATTTACCATTTTTTTTTTTTGAGACAGGGTCTCATTATGTAGTCCAGGCTGGCCTTGAGCTCACTATGGAGCCTAAGATGCCCAGAACTTCTGGTGGTCCTCCTGCCTCAGCCTCCTGAGTGCTGGGATTATTGTACAGGCATATGCTACCATGCCTGACATACATTATTTTTTATGTTTGAAAACTCCTATTTTCTTTGTAGATTGCTAATTAAGACCTTAGTGTGATTTATTTTTGTTATAATTATGTTTTTCTTCTTGATTTATTTATGATATATATATTAATGGTACTAATTTTTCTGTTACATATGATACAAATATTTTCCCTGAGGTCGTTTGCATGTATGTTAAGGTGATTTGGTGTAGAAGTTTTATACTTTCATGTGCTCAAATCAGTCAAACATTTTATTTTATAAGGTTTTTACTTCTGGTGTCATGTTAGAGACCTTTTGACTCCACTAGTTGTATAAATATTTAACTGAATTTAGATTTAGCATTTGTTATATTTGGCATTTTAAAATGTTTATTTTAGTCTATGATATAGAATGAATGCTAACTTAGTTTTTCAATCTAGCTGTCCTACCATAAAAAAATATTTTCTCCATTGTTTTAAATTTTCATGTCTTTTTAAAACTTGTTCAGGTTTTCTGAACACATCTGCAAATTTATATTAAAAATCTGTAGAAAGCATGTTAGATTTGGGGTCAGAAGATTCCAGTCTAGACTGTTTTCAGGTATATAGTTGGTACCAGTGTGTCATTGAGGTGTGGTAGTTTAACATTATCTTTGACTATTTTTTTTTAAGTGACATCTGATCATCAACTAGGGTTGTGAGACTCTAATGAGGTCGTACATCTGTCTGATGACACCCCATGCTACTAATTAGAAGGGTCCAGGCATGGTTAAAACTAGCTGTGTTGAAAAGGTGCCTTCTGCCTATTGGAGGAATTGGGAGAACCAACGAAACAGCGCCTCTGGCTTTGAAGTTGTTTACTACTAGCTAATAGAACCCAATTGTGTATAATTATTTTTTATGTTGACTTGGGTTAAATACCGTTTCCTTCATGATTAAAAATAGAAAGCAGAGTAATGCTGTCATTAACTTTCCATGTGATGATATTTTTCGTTTTGGCCTCTTCAGTTACAACAGTTACTTATTTTGAACAGGAAAGTGGCATAAGTGACTGAGAGTATGCCTGTG
Source organism: Dasyprocta punctata (assembly GCA_004363535.1). Taxonomy (NCBI): domain Eukaryota; kingdom Metazoa; phylum Chordata; class Mammalia; order Rodentia; family Dasyproctidae; genus Dasyprocta; species Dasyprocta punctata. The sequence goes on along the minus strand of RJWM01005822.1, from coordinate 62,924 downwards.
ATCCGCGTGGTTCTCCCGTTCTGCTCCCCATTGCAAGCTGTAGGTTTGGGTTGGTTAATTACCACCTACTCTGCCGTGTCTGATACCTGCCGTCAAGTCCAAGAATGGTGTCCAGTTGGCGTTACTGACGGACTTTGCTGCGTTTTTATCCCTAGAATACTTGATTGGTCAAAACAAATCATCTTCATTTAACTTTCATTTCTGATTATCAGCAGAGTGGTAAGTGAATAAGCTCCAAGTGAAAGAAGTTTTAGAATGTTGTTGCATTCTAGTGAAAAATGTTCATCAGAGGCAGAAAATGATTTTTGTAAAGATGTAGATACATGTCACAATAAATTCTTGGCTATTTTGAACCCGTAAGGATTCTTTTGGGATAACCAAGTTTTCTAGATGAAGATAATTTATTTTATAATAATCATATTTTTAAAACTAACTTGATGAGAAACCTGGGAAACATTTTCTGTGCCATGCACTGAGTTGCCTGAATACAGTTTACTTCTGACAATTGGGACTTGTGTCACACTCTGGGGGTGCTGAACCCTTTGTCCCCAGGGGCACAGTACCGCACTGCCTGGAGGAGAGTGGCCTGGGCCTGAGTTTCACCACTCTAGTGCCTAGAAACACTAAACCTTACTTTCCACTTTTCTAAAGAAGTTGAAATTGACATGGGAAAACTCGGTGTGGAAAAGGTCCTCCATTAATGGTAGCTATTATGACACTAGGAATTTTTTTCGGTCTGTTGGGTTTTACACACATAGACACAGGCACACATGTGCACACACTGGTTTTGCCCACACTGACCACTTTGTGTTGGAGTTCTTGTTGCCCTTGCTGTAGTTTTTCCATCAGCCCCACTTTCTTGAAGCCATGGGTACCCTGTGTGTAGGCCCTGTTCCCCGGGATTTGCTGGCATCTGGTCACTTGTATTGTTTACACAGCTGGAAGCAAGAAGGCTGGCAACATGGGAATTTGTGGAATCTCTGCAGCGTTTCCTTTGGCGAGCTCCTATTTTATGTGTGCTACCTAACTGAGGCTCAATGTATTAAAGCAGTGCGTTCGCACGCTGGCCTTTGATGAGGAAGGGCTTGTGTTGACCCGCCCAGCTGGGACACAGTGTGTGCTGTTCCTCTGCTGCCTTCTGTGACTCTCGGCACATGCACACTGCCGGCTGGTGCAGTGCCCGCTGGGTTCCACAGTGCAGAGTAAACCGTACGCTGTCTCGGGGCTTCTGAAAGCCTCGCGTGACTGTGTGCGTTAGCTCTCAGGCCTTGAGCTGTGAAGTGCACGTCTGTGTGCCCAGGTCCTTGTATGTGCATTGCTTCCTCAGCAGATGGCCCCTGTGCACTGAGTGGCTGTAACCCCCACTGAGCCGAGGGAACCGATGTTTAGAAGAATTCAGTCTCCTTCCTTGTGTACTGAGTAACTCTTGTCTACTTCAAAGCTCGTACTTCCAAACCGTGTTGTCTGGCCACTCTGAATGGTGCCTGTCCATCTCTGCAAGCAGCACAGCTCTGGTGAAGCTGAGCGGTGGACCGGGGCTGGGCGTCCCTCCTCTTCGTACCTCCTCTTCGCGGCTGCACAGTCGCCCTGCCCCGTTGTGTCCTTTCATGCACTGCATCACCTGACAGGACGCCGTGTGCACCAGAGTGGGGTGCCAGGCGGGCAGGGTGCCCTGGGCCGCGCTGTGTGAATCGCTTTCAGACAGTGGCTCTTCAGACCCCGGGAGCCAGCAGAGCCAAAGAAGGAGGGCAGGTGTTTCTCCAGTCAGTCACTGGTGACCTGTGGTGAGGATGGATGGGTGTGCAGGACCCAGGGCTCTGTTCGGAGGCACTGGAGAGCTCGTCCTGGCTGCCATTCGCCTGCAGCCTCTCCCTCTGCCTGTCGCACCCTGGGCTGGGTGTGAAACACTGGGAAGAGGGATGTGTGGGAAGCACGTTTCTCTTGGTTTCTTTTGCTGAAAACTCTACTTTTAGTGGAGAAACTTGAGAGTATGTGCTTTTGTGTCCCCAGTAGTTTACTCACTAGCTCCACATGGTGCTGGTACGGTTCCGTGCTTTATAAAGGCTTCCAGTGTGGGGAGTGGAGGGGGTAAAGAGTCTGGGAGAGGAGGGGAGAAGGGTGAGGTGGGGCCTGGCCGCCCAGCCCAGCCTGCTCAGGTCGTCCCACGCCGGCGTCGCTTTATTCGGGCAGCGACCTGGAATCCAGAGCTCAGACAAGCAAATCGACTGCAGAAATTTTTTCTAATTTGGCGCAATTTATAGGAGGCCAGAGAAAGACTGTGCTACTATTTGTTCCTGAGTTTTTCAGTTATTTATAGATTGAAGGTATGAAATAGCATGTACATCCAAAAGATTTCTGTAAAGTTTATTCTTAACTGGACGTTCATTTCTTTGTCTTGCTATAATTTTTAAGAAACTTTTTAGCTAACTGAAAGTAATTTAGCATCTCTCACACAGTGTTGGAATGATCAGTAGATGGGTTTCCTTGTTCTAAGAGCATCAAGTGTTGAGTTGAACTGTGGATAGATCACCTTACCTCAGCCTTATGGATATAATCCAAAAACTGAAATGCTGAGATCAAAGGTTCCAGGGTTAAAAATTTTTTTTTTTTTTTTTGTTTTTGGTTGTTGATCCTTGATTAACTAAGTCAATTTTGGTTCTTATTAGTCAATGACCAACTAGCGCCTGTAAAATAAACTGTTTCACAGTTATTTTATTTTATTTTATTTTATTTATTTATTTTTTTTTTTGCGGCACCGGGGATTGAACTCACAACCTCGCACCTGCCAGACAGGCGCTTGAGCCACTGAGCCAAACTCCCAGCCCTAGATTTTTGAGGCAGGGTCGCACTATGTAGCTCAGGCCGGCCTTGCGCTTGCGTTGTAGCCCAAGCCGGCCTCGAACTCACAACGCTCCGCCTACCTCAGCCTCCCAAGTGCTGGGATTATAGGCGTGCGCCACCACGCCCGGCTCACAGTAATTTTAGATAGGCAAGAAGTTGCAAAGATAGTACAGAGAGAGCACCTGTGCTGTGTAATTGAACTTATTAGCATAAGTGATAGCTCTGGCCTCTTCAAAGTTTTAGGCTTATGACAAAATTAGCAGAGATAAACATTGCTCAGTGTTGGGGTTCCCTGAGCGACTTCAGGGACAGCCAGAGCAGTGGCACTGACTCAGACGATGTCAGTCTTGTGACAGACTCAGACAGTGTCATTCAGTACTGAATGGCCAAGTGTGACTCAGACGGTGTGGGTCAGTGCCGCGACAGGCCGGGTGTGATCAGACGGTGTGGGTCAGTGCCGTGACGCACTGAGTGTGAGGCGGCCTCCCGGAAGTGCCCAAGCAGAGTGTGGCTGCGGCCTCGCATGTCTGCGGCTTGCTCCATGGAGACTGCAGGCTTGCTAGGGCTGCAGACTTTTGGGTGCCTCTGGTAGCCCAAGGCTGCGGTGGTCAGCGTAGCAAGTGGTAACTGGAGCCACCCTGGCTGCCTTTCAGCCCCTGAATTGCCAGGGTCTCCCAGCCACCGTGTGGCATCCCACTGCAGATACTGTTCCCGAGTTAGGTGTGGGGCGGACCCCAGATGCGCCACTGTGCATCCCCATGTACACTGACTTCATTTAGTCGTACGAAATTGCCGGTTTTGGTCCAGTGCCATCTGTTTCCTTGGGTGACCCTAACGTGACTGTGCCCCATGGACGGCTCCCTCGAGCGTGGAGCGTGATGGCGAGCTTGCACCGACTCTGAGGCCTGCTCTGCCCTGGTGCTGCCCTTGGCGGCGCTGCAGGCGGGCTGTGGCCCACCTGGTGGTGTGCGATGCCTGCCTTTGACTGTATGGGAAATGAGTTACTTTTTCCCTAGGAATATATTCTCCTGAGGTAGGAGAGCGTGGGGAACTTTAAAACAGGTTCCCGTTGCTGCCGCCCGGAGTGGTGCTGTGTCACGCTTTCATTCTCACCATCCGGAACACTGAGTGCCCTCACGTCTCCCGGCCCATAATGGTCACCTCACTGGCCAGTCTCAAAGGCTTCGGTGGTCCTCACTGTGAAGGGGGCACCCGGTCTACTGGGAGATGAGAGAGACAGCTGAGGGAGGCTGTGTGGGGCTCGCCAGGGGCCTCTTGTAGCTGAGCCCCCTGGGCGCTGGTGACTGCGGTTTGGGCGGGACCCAGGCCCCACACAGCCTCGCCAGATGAGCGGGGGGCTGGAGGTGCCTCAGGCCCGTTTTGGGGCAGCTGTCCCAGTGTGGAGGTGCAGCAGGACAGGGGAGGATGGGCCCCTGGGTCCTGGCAGGTCCCACCCAGCTCCCCGTCACTCTGCAGCCACCGAAGCCACTCCCCAGGGGCCTTCTAGGATCGCCCTGTCCAGCTCCTGTGACATGGGGAAGAGCTGGACGACAGTGAGCCCTCCCAGTTCATTCTCTGCATTTTGTTGTTAATTTTCAGCCCCACCCCACCAAGCTCGTTAGGTTCTGGTGCCCGTGGCTGGGAGCTGGGAAAGCTGGTCGAGGCTGGTGGTGTGGGTCAGGTTCCACCCTCTCCCGGTCCTGCCCAGCGATGGTGGAGGAGGGCTGTGGGACCTTGGGCCTGAGCCTTCTGATCAGTCCTGGAAGGTGGATGACTGCACATCTCCCTGGGGACCCCGGATGCTCCTGCTAGTGGATGTTCACTCATCTGCTCACCGCCCGCTCTGAGAAGACACGTGACCAGCTCCATGGTGCAGCCTGTGGGTGACTTCCAGGCCCCAAGCTCGTGTGACATGGTGTCCCACAGTTCTGCGGTGGTCCGTGAGTGGCCATGGTGAGGATGCCCTGGACTCCACTGGGTCCAGTAAGCGATCCGATCTGGAGAACCGGCTGCTGGGACCATCCGGCAAGGGCTTGGGTGAGTTCAGGCCTGAGGCTCCCATCACTCCCGGCCTGTTCTGGACCTGGCAGCCAGGCGCCTCCCCTCCCACTGCAAGGTTGTTTTCCTTGCTCTGCAGTCTCATCAGGTGTCACTCCAGCCACTGTTTGGATGATGTGGATTGTCCCCCACCTTCCCCAAACCATCCAGCCCTTTGCTGGCCAGCTCCTCGGCTCTGACTGGCCTCCCTTTACACTCCTGTCCTGGTTGCTGGGCCTGGTGGCACGTGCCTGTAATCTCAGCACTCTGGTGCTGAGGCAGGAGGATTACAAGTCTGAACTCAGCCTGGACAACTTAGTGACATAGTGAGAGTCTTTGTCACAAAACAAAACAAAACATAAAAAGGACTGGGGATGTAGCTCAATGAGAAGGCCTGGGGTTCAGTCCCGCAGTACCACATTTGGGGGGACAACTTCATTTATTCTGCCTTTGGGTCACTTGTTGCAATTTTGGTAAGCAAGTGTCTGAGGACTGGCCAGGGCTGGAGCACAGTCCTCCTGCCTGACACCCCTATGCCTTCCTCGAGGCCTGCAGGTGGTGATGAGTGTCTGGGGCTTCCACTGTGTTCAGTTCTCTGGGCAGGGGTGGGAGGCACTGGTCCTTGTGCTGTCCCTGTCCCTCCCGCGCTGGCCCACACTGTGTTCGGCGTGCCTGTCCAGAGGACGTGTGTGTTTCATGATACCTGCACCTCCCGAGTGCCCAGTGCCCCCAGGGACCTGAGCAGGCTTCCTGATAAGGAGCTGGTCACCAGGTGGGGACCCACAGAGAGACAGGGCAGCCCCTGGGATTCTCTGGACACAGCCTGCCTCGATGGCAGCGTGCTAGACAGGCTCGTAGCGTGGCCTGGGGGCCAGCAGCGCACATTCCCCTGTAAATGGCTCCCACCTGCTTAGTGTTTGGTGTCTGAGCACTTTTGTCAGCGTGCGTGTGCCTGTGTGTGTGTACGTGTGTGTGCGTGCTGCTTGGCGCTGGCAAGGGCCTCTTGGCGCTCACTCTTGGCAGGGTTGTGACCCTGGGAAGCTGTGCGATGAGTGAGCGAGGGAGGGGGCAGGCGCCGCTTGGTCAGCCATGACTCAGGCCTGATGGATGCTGCGCTCTGAGCGATTGTGCTCCTCTGGGCCTGTTCCGCCTGCTGTCTTAGCGTGGCTGCCCCAGTCTGGGACTGGAGGAATGCCCTTGTTTAAACCTGGGTGGGAGTTCTGCTGTGCACGCGCTCTTCCCAGGACAGCAAAGGGTTTTGCTGGCTGTGCAGCTTGGAGTAAACTGTCCTCCCTCCTCTCCGTGGCAGATGGGACCCTGGCTTCCGGGGTGGCCTCCAGACCAAAGCAAGCCCTCTGCCCCTGAGCCATGCCCCTGGCCCTTTTGTACTTTTTTATTTTGAGGTAAGGCCTCACTGAGTTGCTCAGGCTAGTCTTGAACTCATGATCCTTCTGCTTCCACCTCCCAAGTAGCTGAGATTCCAGGCATGTGCCTCCACTCTTGGCTGGGTTTACTTTGCACCTGTGCCGTCTCTAGGCAGGGATAAACAGTGTATGCAGATCTGGGATGCTTTGGAATTAAATGAGTGAAACATTTGGCATAGTGTCACGTATGTAGAGCTAACACTGATGTAGCTTTTGTTTACGTTATTTTTCTCATGGTTACTGTTCTTTCTTATTTGAGATTTCCTCAACCACATGTATTTAAAAATCACATAGTGGTGCACGCCTGTAATCACAGCACTCTGGGAGGCAGAGGCAGGAAAATTTTAAATTTGAGCCCAATCTGGACAATATAGCACCTTAACGAGACTCCGTCTTAGACTAAAAAGAACTGGGAATGTAGTTGAGTGTGAAGGTGCTGAGTCCTGTTTCCCAGTACAAAAACAAAAATGAAAACACAAATCTCTCTGGCTGCGAGCTCCATCTCACACAGTGTAGGATTTGTTACTGAGATCGAACCCTTTGGCTCATGACTGTTTTCTTGATTCCCTTCCGGGCCCGTGGGTGTTGCAGTGGGGACAGCAGAGTGGTCAGTGGGCAGTGGAGAGCGTGTGTGTACCAGGCAGAAATGGGTGTCCCCTGGACTGCCAAGCACCCCTGGGGCTCCTCGGTGGTGAAATGGATGATGATTCCATTGTGTCAATTTAGAAAGTGCTGTAATGTAAGTATTAAAGATAGCTGAGCAGAGCTGAATGACAGTATATGAAAACTGTACTTCTTTGCAGGTCTGCCATAAACCTGTAGTTGTTTCCAGAGGAGCACAGTACCAACAATGCTGCCAGCAGTGACAGCATGGCAGTGCATGCCTGTGATGCTAGCACTGTGGGAGGATGAGGCAGGAAGATCCTGTTTGAGACCAGGATTGGAGTGAAGGCCTGGGTTCAATTCCTAGTACAGTACTTGAAGAGGACTTTGAGGGAATCTGGCACTGTGATTTTTGATTCTTTGGAAGCGCAGAACTCTACTCCAAAGCGAATCTCACATGGAGTCTCATACACTGAAGAGTCTGTTTTCCTACGTGAAGGTTTCGAAGTACCCTACCATTTATTTACAGTGTGGTTGAGCACAGTGCCTGTCGCACAGCAAGCTGGAAGCTGAGCCCTGAGCGACAGTCCCAGCCCCTGCTAGCCTTACTGCCAGTTTAGTTGTGAATTTAATTTTGGTTGCAGTATAGAAAAACCTGATTCCCATGGGTCAGTTATTACAAATAATCCTAGTAACGTGGCTTGCACCTTGAGGATGCTCTACAGTCCGACTGCTCTAGAAACCTGGAAGGGAGTGGGGGGAATCCTTGATTTCAGAGGAGAGCCCCAGTGCTGGCACACGCCACGAGCAGGACAGATGGTCGAACGCTGTGGTGACTCACTTGCTACCCTGGCTGGCTGGTCCTCCCCACGGGAGCGCATGGCCGCCACTGCGCCTGCGCCTGTCACTTCGGGAAGCGTGGCAGGTGTGCAGCCCCCAGGGATTTGGGTCCGGATCTGTTTTCCACCCTGCTGGCTTTATAAACCGTGGAACAGGGCTGACCACGGGGGCGCCGAGGTCCCTCCAGTGCTCTGCTGAGCAGCTGTCCTCTGTGGCGCAGTCAGCCCTCGGGAGACTCCAGAGCCCCGCTGCCTTGGTGTACTGTGCCCTGTGAGGCTGGGAGCTGGAGCTCACCCCTGGGCCTACCCTCTGGTGATACTCTTCGGGTTCTTGTATTTTTCTTTCATAGGACTGGGGATTGAACCTAGGGCTTCCATAATGAGCTGCATCCCCAGCCCTTTTTTCATTTATTTTGAGGCATGGTCTTGCTAAATTGCAGAGTTCCCTCAGCTGAGCTGGAACTCTCAGTCCTCCTGTCTCCGCCTTCCAGAGTGCAGATGTTACAGGTGTGAGCCACTATGCCCAGTTTTGGTGGTACCCTTTATTCTGAAAAAAAAAATTTTTTTTTAAACTACTGTTGCTGGATTTTTTAAACTACTGTTGCTATTCAGGTCCCAACTTTCAGGCTTCTCTGCTCCAACCAGTCACAGCAGCTAATCTGATAAGCCAGTCTGATTTAAAAAGCGGCAGTAAATTCACTGCATACCCCTCCCTGTTTCGGTATTAGCATAATGATGCGTGGCATAGAATGTTCTTGCTCCCTGGTTGTTTCCAGGGCCCTGGGAAGGGTCAGAAAGGGGCAGCCCCTCAGGGGACCTGCAAGCTGGCCTCCTGGCCCTGCTCCCTCCCTGCTGTGGGGTGCTGTTGGCCTGCACAGCATGCAGAGCGGACACTGCAGTCCCAAGCCTGCTCTGAGCCAGACTCAGGATCTTGGCTTGCTTTTGGATTATGTGGAGAGCGTTGGGGTTTGTACACTTGGGTGCTTAATGGATGTTCAAATGACTGACGGTTCACAGTTACAGTGGTGCCTTGCAGGATAAAGTCTGATCTCACAGCAGAAGTGGCTGTCATGGATGACCTAGGGAGTCCTCAGTGGTTGGTTTATTTGTGTGACTGTACCTCCTAAGCACCTGCTGTGTGGAAGGATTGGGGGACCAGCCCGCAGAGAGCACTGCGTCTGGTCAGATCTAGATTCCAAATTCATCTTTTCAGAGATTTGCCTGCACACTGTTCCGTAAGTTACCAGCCTCCTCTGAGCCCTGTTTATTCTGTCCTTCATCCTTGCATCCAGCATGTGTTCGTTAAGCACTGAGCATGGTAAAGAGGCCTTTGGCCCGGCAAAGCTGTCGTGGCAGGAGACAGACCTGGCTCTTTTCCCGTGAGGTGGCTGAGGGAGGAGGACACAAAACAGGCCCGCGGGTGTGGTTGGATTGTGGGAGTGGGGAGGAAAGCGGAGGGGACAGCCCTAAGAGGGTTGTCCAAGGGGGGGCCTCAGAGGGACTGGAAGGGGCTGGTGTGCAGAGGGCCCCGCAGAAAAGCTGTCCTGGACAGGGAGGGCACAGCGTGGGCATAGTGGCAGGTGTAGCCGGAGTGGGCCACAAGGGTACAGCGGCAGACACTTGCTTAGTCTGCACTATGTGTCTACACATGCACCAACTCTGAGGAAACGGAAGCACTGAGGGCGTGGACCTTGCATGTAGGCCTCATTTAGGTAGAGATTTCTACCTGCCAGTCGCTGGGTGAGGGGCAGGTAAGCACAGAGGATGTTCCTCCTCTGATGACCTGCCTGGTGTATGACTAGACGTTGGGACCAGGACCAAGTACTCTGCTGGCACTGCCTACCTGCTGCTCAGACTTAGGAGCGGCCTCTTCTGGGGTACATTTCTGTGTATCTTGTCGATAGAAACTCAGTATCTTTTTCTTGTACAGGACTCCATTTTTATACAGTACTGTAACTTTTGCTGATTATTATTATAGTTGTTTGGTTTTATGTTGTTGTACCTTACAGGACTGCATATAAGTTATGTAAGTAAAAGCAAAGTCACCAAGTTGGAGTTTCCTTTGACTGTTTCTTTGTCCTGACTATTGTAATGCACATACTATATACAGTTCCTTATTTAGAGACCAATCCAGTGAATGACTTTGCCATAGGAAGGGAACTCGATTGCTACATGAGGAGCCTGGAGTCTGTTGTATCTTACGCACACTCACTAAGGACGTTGTGCAAATAAACACAGTGGTCATGAAAAGTCTTCAAAATATGTGTTACTTCTACAATGTCTGATACTGGGGAAAATAAACTACCCGACATTGTTTGGCTACTATGTCGGATGCTGTAATACTTTGAATTTTGTTTGTAGCTTTACCAGAAGCTGCTTACCATTTTCCCAGATTGTTCATCAGTGTTGATGTGCTTATATTTGTGTCACTGAGAATGTGCCAGTATCTATCTGCATTTATAGTTATTATTTGAATGATAGTTCCTTGGGGATTATGAGTGCAAGTATTAGACTGTGTTCCTTGTGTCTTCCCTGTACTCATGACAGCAGTTATGTGTTGAAATATGTATTCTTACAAGTTCCATTTAGTTCTCCTTTATACTTAAAACATTATACTGATTCCTTTGAAATTGTGCATGTATATAGTTTGTATTGTATACATTTGATTTTCATTTCAGGGTAGTAAATGGAGGGCATCACCAAGATACGTATTTACAAACCGAAGCGGGTGTTGAGAAGCACTGATCAAAAGTGTGGGGTGTATCAGGCGTAGCAGAGTGCAGAGACATATGGGAAAGAATTTAAGTCACGCTGTGTGTGACCCTGATTCTGAACTCATTTGAATAAAGAGTTGTTTTGAGCTGCTGGCTTTGAAATTCTAGAACATGAGTCTGTGTGAAGCGGTCACAGCAGTTTAGTCACAGCATGCTGAGCCTGGAGCCTTGGCCGGGGACTAGACTTTGTGACTCGTGCACAGCAGCCCAGAAGGGAACATCCTGTGTGCACTGAGCCCGAGCGGTTTCGGAGTGGAGGAGCATTCCTTTAACAAGAAAAAGTTACCTGCTGTTGCTCAGGAGTGATTTTACAGTTTTTGAACTTTCACAATTCTGATTAAATGGCATGGTGGGGTAATTTGTGATCTTAGTGTGGTTAGGTTTCCCCTGGTGCTGGAGGTTGAACCCAGGGCCATGGGCATGCCAGGCAAGTCCTGCACTGCACCCTGGGTCCCCATCTTCTTGGTGGGGTGAGTGATGAGCCACCTAATAAAGGGTGCATTACCCTGGGCGTTAGAGGAACCAAGGCAAATTTTTCCACCCAGGGCCTGAATGGATATTGACCCCAGGAACAACAGAATGTTAAAGGGCTAACAAGGTGACTGTTAATACAGGCTGGATTTGATCCTGCTGATTCTGCTGGAGATGGTGGGTGACTTCTTTCTCTCATTGGTGAGAGAGGATACCCGACACCCAGAGTGAAGGCAGGAAAGGTGTGTTTAGCTCGCAGTTGACAGAGGTTTCCATCCATTGTCAGCTGGCTCCGGGGCCGGGAGGCATCGCAGAGGAGAAACAGCTCACGGTGGGCAGAAGGTAGCAAAGCAGCAGGGGCGACCGCAGCTCTTTCTGTCCCTTCTGTCTCACCCAGGCTACTTGGGGCGGGCAGCACTCACACCCCTGTCCCAGTGCCCTTGACCCCAGCATTGCACCACGAATCCATCCCAGCATCACACACTCTAGATCCAGCCCCCTCTGAAAAAGCTCCACCTGTGACAGCGTGAGGCTTTGGGGGACATCGAGATACAAACCATAGCAGTGGGCTTGGTTGAGGTGGACCTTGAGGGGAGGAGAGTAGAGGAGGATGAAACAGCTATTTCCTGCCCAGAATTTTCCACACTTACTACTCAGTGGTTACATTGGCTTGTATCCTAAATTTATGTTTACAGTAGTTAAAGGTGTCTTTCAGTGACCTACCAGTTTCACATTTCGTCTTGAGAGCAGGTAGATGAGGGAATTGTTATTAGGAGCAGGGACTCAAGTGCCTATAGTCACTCAGCTCAGGAGTGGCTGAGCCAGGGTTTAAATTCAGGTTTGATCAATGTTAAAACAACTCCCTAAGGTCTGTCCCACTTGTTGTAGAGATGCACTGTTGATTATCTTGTTTACTCCCCATTTTGCACCCAGATTATAGGGTGTGTTTCCTTGGGCTCTAGCCTTGGAGATTTGGTCTAAAGTTCTGACATGTGATCTGTGGTTGTATTCAAATGAGGTATCAGTTAGAGAAGTTGAGCCCTGCTAGTAATTTAGTAACTCGAAGCATTTGATAAGCTTGGTTAACCCAAAATCTACCTCTTACTAAATGTTTGAAGTGGCGAAGGGAAGGGAGGGTTTTATACAGTTAGTAGTTGCCTTGAAGAACTGTTTGTAAACTGAGATGTCTAAGTGCTACTGCTTGTCTGGCTTTGGAAATTCCCCTATGACTTCTTGTAAACTTGCTGAATAAATTGGCAGGGGATTCCACCCTGGTTGTGTACGTAAAGATAAAGGTGCACAGCACATTCCGTGACTGCTAAATCAGTGCTTGCTGCCAGTGGAACTTCAAGTCAGTGAGAAAAGTCTTGATTTTATGCAGGGATCATCTTGTTAGCTGTTCTCAAGTAACTAACTGGGGAGGGCATTTTGTAGTGGGTTTTGGTTTTGTTTGTTTGTTTTGTTTTGTTTTCTCCTTAAAAGCAATTAATCAAGGAACCCAACAACACCTAGGGCTGCTCGGGGTGTCCTGTCACTGACAGGCCAGCTGGCAGTCCTGCTTCTCAGGAGAGCACTCACCACCTCGGAGGTGGTTTGAAACCCATGCTGCTTTGTGGAGCTTTGCATGTCTGATTTAATCGAGGCCGGTTTCGTAGCCTTTCCTTGTTGCCATTGACTCAAATCAGGTGGCAGCTGGTCATTTCTGTTCTGAGGGCAGACCTCAAGGATCGCTATCTTAGCTGGGAAGGGAAGGCAGGCATGTCTGGGCCGGCTCAGTGCCTAGGCTTCCTGTTCTGCCCTTCTCCCCTGATCTTGCAGGCTAAGAATGGTGATGGAGGGAGTGAGATTGGCTTCGGCCAGAGACCTGGCCCTGGCCTGGGTTCAGATTTTCGGTTCCTCTCTTCTTTGTCATTTCTAGAAATAACCGGGATTCACTTATCGGTAATGTTGGGGTGGGAGAAGGGCAAGCAGCAGCATTTTTATTTCTTGGCTTTCTTTAGCTGACATTTTCTCAGAAGGAGGTAGTAAGTCCAGGATCCCACAGTCCGGAGGAATTGAGCCACAGCATTCTTGAAGGATTGAACTAGTAGTACAGTCTCAAGGGTTGCCAGCAGTTTTCATTTCAATCACTTGTTTTCTTATCCCTAGCTTATAAACCAATTTGGTGAGAAGACTCTGGTGTTGGCTTTTGGATGACCTGAGCCCAAGTCCCAGCTCTGCCACTTGATGGTTGTGTAACCTTGGGCAAGTCCCAAAGTTTCAGAAACCTTGTTCCTTGCTCCGCTAAAGGGTACAGTAACATTTTCCCTAGGTGCTTGTGTTAGCTTTCCATCACTGGGACCAAATACCTGAGAAAGATAGTTTGGAGGAGGGGTTTATTAGATTTCACAAGTTTTAGTCCGTTGTCAGCTGGCTCCAAGGTAGAAACAGCATGGGGAAAGGGCATGGAGGAGGAAAACGGTTACCTCTTGACAATCAGGAAGCAGAGAGAGCAAGAGTAAGCTAGAGTAGAAGGGATCAGAGGCAAGACCTTTCCTTTGAGGCCATGCCCCCATGTCCCTCTCCATTCAACTAGGCCTCCCCTGCAAGTTACCATCACCTCCCAATAACACTGTCAACTTATTATCTCATCAGTGGACTGATCCACTGTGAAGTCAGAGCTTCATGATCAGTCACCTTCTGAAGTACCCCTCCCCCCAGCATTGTGGGTTCTGGGAGACATTTTAGATCAAAACCATAATAACACTTTAATGACTTACTGGAAATCAGTTTAGTTAATAGGCAGGTGTCTTAGTCACTTTCCTGTCACTGGGACAAAATACCCAACCCCTGTAACTTAAAGGAGGAGAGGTTTATTTTGGCTCGTGGGTTCAGTGGGTTCAGTTCCTGGCCATCTGGCTCAGAGGCAGAAACGGCACAGTGAAGGAGCCTGGAGGAGGAAAGCTACTCAGCCCATGGCAGCCAGGAAGAGAGAAGGGAGGAGTCAGGGGCAAGAATACACCCTTCCAGGTCTCACCCCAGTGACAGACTTCTTTGCCCCAGACCCCACCTCCTAACAGCACATTCACGCATGCATTCTTCTGAGGAGTACAGCTCTCCCACGATCCAGTCACACCTTCCAAAAGCCTCACCTTGGAGCATGTGAGACTTTTGGGGGACCTTTTAGATCTGAACCGTAACTGTGAAAGTGCTTTGCAAATGTCAAAGAGCTGCATAAGCCCCATAAATGCCTGCTGTGCTTTTGGGTGTTTAAATCCAGGCAGTTGTGATAACTGACAGGGGGTCCTGTGTTCCAAAGCCTAGAAATTCTCTTTAAATGTTCCCTACCCCCATGGTTTTTGCAGTATGACCAGAAATAGGGTACATTTATTAAGGGCTTGGGCTTTCTGTAGTTTGGGATTACTGTTACAGAAGATGAGGTGATAAAGGATCATCTCATTATATTCAGATGTGTGAGTCATGCACATTTGCGACTTACTTGAAAAAATGGAATCATAATACTGTAGAAATGGGCACAGGTTCAACTGACATTATTTTTCTTGGCATTAGACATTTTCAGGTTAAAAGTTACTGGATACATTGTACTCTGAAAGCATAGCATCTATGAAAAGCTTTTAAAATGTAAACTGTTAAACCTTCATTGGAAAGCGTGTCTCTTAATTTCCCTAGAGTAAGGGTAAGAGATGCTTTGCGCTGGACGTATCTGTGTCCTGCCTTGTCACTTACCCAGCAGTGAAGCAGAGAGCAGGCACGTGTGGGCTCCTGCTGGCCCTCAGGGAGCGCCTGGCTTATCCATTCTGCCCACTTGCTTTCTGGTGGGGTTGCCTGGCCTCCCCAAGGCCCAGGGAGATGGTGGCAGAGACAAAGTGGGAACTCACCCAGTCATAGCATCCCGTGACCTGAGATAGACTATAGACTGCCAAGATTCAGTCACTGTTGGATGAGAAGGTTCCCGCTACCATCGTTTATTACACTTCAAGTGTAGCTCATTTCGTTTAAGTCTGACTAGTCCTTTTTACACTGGAAATAAGTTTCAAAGATTATCCTTAACACCACACCTGTTCTTTATGCTTACAAGCTTCGCTTGGTTCAGTAAATCAGGGATGACTGCAAAGAATATTACCTTTGCATGTGGGGCTACTTTCCACTCATCGGGTGGTCCTATTTGGTATTCTTTTTATCACCTTTTTGCTGTCAGTTTTAAACACTGGGAGATGTTTAAGTTTCTTACTCTGTGCCCAGGTCCCGTGTTGGGCAGGTGCTGGAGGTGGCAAGGCTTTGAGTGGTAGAAGAACCCCATCTAAGAACCTGACCCTGTCCTGAATCTAGTTTGTTAATTAGGTTCCAACCCCCATGTGATTTAGGACCATTTTTTTTTTCTTTAATACTAGATATGGAACCTAGGACCTTTGCACTGAGCATCATCTCCTCTCTTTTTTTATCTTTATTGAGATGGAGTCTTGCTAAGTCACTATGTGGCCCAGGCTGGGCTTGAATTTACAATCCTTCTGCCTCAGCCTCCCAGAGTGTTGGGATTACAGGTGGGTGTGCTCCATCCAGTCCACCTCCATCATTGTTTTTATGCTAGGTAATGAAAGACTGAGGAGGGAAAGAATCGTTAGAAAAAGAATGATTTTTTCTCATTTCTACTGTCTCCATATTTAAGGAGGCATCCATTGTCAGTAGATAATTACCCAGGCTGACAGATGATGAAAGTTGAGGGATTATTGCCAGGCAGGGCTTTAGAAGATTACAGCATTCATGACCATCTGTAGAGAGTCATAGTATTTAGTAACTGGAGAGGAGAAGGTAATTGTATCTACTTAGGGTCTCCCATTGTATTCGGGGCTCTAAATGCATCAGCTTATTTAATCTTTCTGGGAAGGGACATCTTAAATTTGAAAAATATATCAACATAAAGAAGACTTAAAATATAAGGGCATCATTGGGTAAAAATATCTCTGTAATCACAATTCAGATTAAACAGGAGAACATTTCCAGATGTCTCACCCTGTCAGCTTCCCTCAGTAGCAGCCCGCCCTGATTTTGCACTGAGCATGTTCCTTCTTCCCGTTCGTTAAGTCCTGAATGGAAGCACAGATGGAGTTAGATGCAGGTTCTCCTGAGAAGAACTTCATGGTCTTTGTATCAGTTACTTTCCCATTGCGGGGACAAAATACCTAATACCTGATACCTGTGGGAAGGGAGGAGAGGTTTATTTGGGCTCACAGCTTTCAGAAGGTTCAGTCCATGGACTGTGGCTCCAAGGCAGAATGGCATGGTAGGAGGGCCTGGAGGAGGACTGCTGCTCGGACCGTGACAACCAGGAAGCAGAGCAGAGAAGGGAGGAACCAGGGACAAGAACACACCCTTCCAGGTGCTCCCCCACTGCCCCAGTGCCACCAGCCAGCCCCAATCCTAATGGCACATTCAGCCATGAGCCCCATGGATGAATCCACCGAACCCCATGAGCCAATCACCTTCCAAATACAGGAAACTTAAGAAAATGTCTCTTTTATTGCCATTACTGTGGTAAATGTCTATTTTATTTCCATTACTGTGGTAATATAAACATAAATTTAATTGTGGATTATTTGGATGAGCATCTTATAACCATGAGGCATCTCTCTGTTGCCAAAACCTAAAACCACATACTTGAAGCTTTTGGAGGACATTTTAGATCTAAACCATAACAGCCTTGGATTGAAATCATCAGCCTTAGATCAGTAAACTCTCGGTCACATTTGGACTCAGAGTTGAGAGGTTGCAGGACCTTTTGGGGAAGTCAAGTGTAAAGGTTACAAGTAGATCGTGGGAGATGGCTCCCCATGGTGGGGTGTGTGGAGGACTGAAGTGGCCGCTGTGGGGAGCTCGGGAGGCAGACAGGCGAGGTGAGGGGCTGCTCTGCACTGGTGTGAGCTCCCGTCCAGCTCCCCAGCACCCGGAGCAGAACGCTTCGGTCCACTGATGCACGGAGCAGGACGCGGCGGGGAGGGCGACCAGGGCATCGCAGCTGCAGGGCGAAGAGCCAGGCTCAGGAGGAGTGGGGTCCAGACCTGCCCAGGTGATGTGGCCTGGGCGCGGCCCCTGGGGTCTGGTTGGTGGCGGCTCTCAGGTAGCCGAGCGTGTCTCGCTGGCCTCCTCGAGGGTCGACTGCCGCTCTCCTCCTTAGGGCGCTCCGTTTGCCCCTCTGAGCATCCCTTTTTTCTCCTCTTCGTTTAATCTTTATTTCTTGTGTTCTAGCTTCTGAGGGTACACATTTTTTTGAGATCTCCCATGTCTAATTATGCCTTGACTCTCCTTCATACCTTATTGATAATTTGACTGGTTGTGAACTTCTGGGTGGGCAGCAGTTTCGCCTCAGTTTGTTTTGTTTTCTTCTGCGATGAGGCCTGGCTGTGCTGCCCAGGGTGGGCGCTCAGGACCCACCCCGCATGCCTGAGCATCTGGACTGCAGGCTGCTTCGTCAGGATGCGGAGGGCATCTGTCCATGGTGTCGGTAAAAAGCCTGGAAAACCCTCCCACTTCTTGATCATTTGAGTGTTACCTGCCTTTTCTGTCGGGGTTGCTTACAGACTTCTGGTGTTTCTAGTGTCCTGAGGTTTCCCAGGAATGCCCAGGGCAGGCCTCTCAGAGATCTTTTCTTTGTTTTCTCTTTTTTTTTCTTTTATTTTTTTGGGTACCAGGGATTGAACTCACAACCTTGCGCCTGCCAGGCAGGCGCTTAGGCCACTGAGCTAAATCCCCGACCCTGTTTTTTGAGACAGGGTCTTACTATGAAGTTTAGGTTGGCCTTGAACTCATTTTGTAGCCCAGGCTAGTTTTGAACTTGCAAGGATCCTCCTGCCTAATCCTCCCAAGTGCTGGGATTAGAGGTGTGCACCACCATGCCCGGCTCAGAGATCTTTCTTACCTGGTTTTGCTGGTGGCTCTCCCTGCATTCTCCCTTTTATGTAGGCACTCTTTTGGGGTTTCTGCAGCAACTCAGATGTGTGACCACTGCCTCCGTCTCTCTCATTTTTAGACTGTTCTTTTTTTTTTTTTTTTTTTTTTTGTGGCACCGGGGATTGAACTCACAACCTCGCGCCTGCCAGGGCAGGCGTTTAAGCCACTGAGCCAAACTCCCGGCCCTAGTTTTTTTGAGGGAGGGTCGCACTATGTAGCTCAGGCTGGCCTTGCGCTTGCGTTGTAGCCCAAGCCGGCCTCGAACTCACGACGCTTCTCCTACCTCAGCCTCCTGAGTGCTGGGATTAAAGGTGTGCGCCACCAAGCGCGGCTAGACTGTTCTTTTTAAAGCTAAAATTTGTCCTCAAACTTTTCTACTGAGCTTATAAAAATTCAAGAATAGTTTACATAAAGTGTACCAATCCTGAATGTTTGTTTGGCTTAGTTTTGACAGTTGTATACTCTGTTGCAATCCCACGCAAAGCAAGTAGGGAACATTTCAATCAATCTAGAAAGTTCCATAGGCCCTTTTCCAGGTCTCCTTTTAATTTCTGTTGTTAATATTCAAGAGACATTTTTCCCCTTGGTTCTCAGAAATGGTACTCACAAGAAGAAACATCTTATTCCTATTTGATAAATAGAAAGGATTGTCACATGTCACTGAAGTCACTTACCTTAGCTTTTCTGTGTCTCCCCATAACTGTTTGCTCTGAGCTGCCACGGTCAACCTCCCCTCACCCCCCACCCGCCTGCCCACCTGCCCACAGTCGAGGCTTCCTTCAGCCCTGTTTACCTTGGCTCTGTGTCCTTGAGTAAAGGTGGGCAAGGCTGAGCTGCTGTTGCCTGGGGCTTGTGAACTTTGACCTTCACTGGAGAGTGACTGAGCCAGCGCTTGGCACGGGGACACCCAGTGTCCATGTCCCTTGGTCTGCCCGGGTGGGTGGTCACATGCCTAAGAGAGTCAGCCCTGGCTGCTCATGCCTTAGAGCCATGTAGGGGAGAGGGTGCCCACTGGCAGGGCGTGGGCGGGTCAGCTTTCTGTGGGTCTAAGGTCCCCGCGCTTTGCCTGTCCAGCACATGGGTCCATACCCGGGCTGCCCAGTAATCAGATAACCACTTGCCACATGGTAACCGTCTCACTTTGTTTTTATTGATCATATGTCTATTTTTGATGCATAGGATTAAAAACAGGGCCCTCCATATGCTAGGCGTGTGCTGTCACGCAGAGCTACACCCCAGCCTCCTCTCCATTAAGTTAACCCTACATAGAGTTAGAGGAGACAGTGCCTCTGCCACACGAGCCACCTTGAAAGTGACCAACAGCGGCCTGGGGCTGGGGCCTGCTTAGTGGACTGCATGGGCATGGTGCGTTTCCACCATTGCAGGGCATTTTCTGGACGGTGCCACTCTGGACCTTGCTGGAGTGGAGGAGTGGGCAGGGAATTCTCCCACAGAGACTGCTCCTTTCCCCAGCCCTCCTTCCGCCCAGTTCTGTGCTTCAGGTTGCGTGGAGATGCTGCCCACAGCGTGACCTGCAGTATCTCTGGGTGGACGTGGACATGTCCCTGGCCTTTGCCGCTGTCCACTTGAGATTCATTTCCCTGGGTTTCCAAGTCATTTTCTGCACATCCATCACAGGGTCATTGCAGTTTTCTCCTATGCTCTTTCCTTTCCTTATTTGTGAATTTTGTCTTAAGAGGTCTTACTAGGTTTATTACTTTATGTATTTTTCCAGAGAATACATGTATTTTAGTGGATTTTCAGGAGGGAATGGAATTGGTTGGTTGTGTGTAGTCAGTCCTTTTGATCGTCACAGTCTGGTAAGGTAGAGATGTGGTTATTTTCATTTTACAGTGAGGCAGGTGCAATAGTTGGCTTAAAATCACGTAGTAGTGAGTGGAATTTGAACTCGCGTCGGAGTTTTTATTGAATAGCGTTGTGCCGTGTCATGTACTCAGGAACGGCCCCTCCCATCACACATTCCCCAAGATGCAATACTTCCTAGTTATGTTTTACCCATGCTAACCCAGATACTTCCTGTTTGTTCTGGAAACCATGTAAGTGAAGAGTGCAGTCTTGAGCGTCCTATCTAAGGAAGGTTGCTTATTTCCACGCTGTCCAGGAAGTGTATGATTTCTGAACTCTACGTCAGTCTTCTCTGTGTGCTCAAGGCGAGATTGTCCTCTCCTCTCAGAGCCACTGCCTTGCCTGTCTTTCCAGGTAGACTTCACTCTCTGTGTCTCCTGTCTGTCTGTGAGGTCCGGGCCTGGCCTCATGTTGGAGGTAGAGGATTCATAAATGCTTCGTTCAGCATCATTTCTTATTTCAACTGTTGCATTTGCTGCCTGACTGCTGAGCTCCCAGGATGACCTGTGGGAATCGTCTTTCTCGAATGCACCATTCCTTGGCGTCTTCCCACCTGAGTACGCATGCAGTCCTGGCTGCCCAGCACGTTGCAGAGGTTGACTGAAGCCTCGTCTCCTCCCTGCTGTGTTGGCCCCATTCTGGCCTCCACTCCTGCATGTGTCCTCTCCTGCGCCTCTGTGCACGTCATGGAAGGGGCCCTGCATGCCTTGACTCTGTACCTCCTCACATGCTCTTAATTTCTGCCCGAGATGTGCTCTCCTTAGTCTCAGCTCTTTCTGCTGTTTAATATTTGCTGTTTGTAAATATCGGCCCCAGATACCATCCTCTGTGAAATCTTGCGTGACCCACCTTTATTTAAAGTTAGAGGACTTGTTCTGCCCCCAGAGAACTTCAGTCCAATATAGTACATCCACCTGTCTGTCTGTCCATCTGTCCATCCGTTCATCCATCCATCCAGATGGGATCCTGCCACACATAATATTCTGCAGTTTGCTCTTTCTGCTTGCTATAAATCTTACCATGTGTAACTGTTATATGTATGATGAGTCAGTTCTCCCAGTTAGCAGTCGGTTGGTTGAATTTTCCCTTTCTATGACTATTTCCTGGTGTAGAGGCTGAAATGTGGTAGGCATACAAAAATTACTTGCTGAATGAAATAGAGCCACTGTTGAGTGAGCCTGTGGCAGCTGATTTCCCTTGTCAACTTCAAATTCTGTCATCAGTAGAGTATCACATTTTCTGCCTGTTGTTCTAGCATAATTATGAGTAACACCCCCCCTTTCACTTTTAAAAGTCTTTCAGTTTGGGTATGACGTAGGTGGCTATTGTACTAATCCAGCCCATCCAAGCAGACGCCCATCTAACTTTATGGAGTGGAAGAGATACATTGACTACAGTTTCTCTCCAATGAGCCAGTCAGGAAAGCCCCAGACTCCACATTGGAAAAGTCACCTGTCCTGTATCTTTAGAGTCTAAATGTTTCATTTTCCAGAAGGGCCGACTCCATGCTATGAGGAACTATTTACATTACAGAAATGCTTGCTTTTCTGATGCCAATGTTAAGATTTTGGTTTCCATTCAAAGAAAATCTTCGAGCATCATGGATTCTTTTCCCAGTGATAACCCAGGGAACTGAAAGCTGTTGGTGCAGACTGAAGACCCTGGAGACCTCAGGCGCTGTAGCGTAGTTGGGGGTGCATGGGAAGGGGCCTGGGTGTGAGGGTTATGTCCTTGGCCGGCCTCTTCCTAGCAGAAGGACTCTGAGAAAAGTGCTGTAAGCTCTCCCAGAACATCAGGTGGGGATGAGAATCCCACCTTACAGGGCTGATGCGGCCAGTGAGATCATGCATGCGGGGGGCTGGCACAGTCAATGACGTGTGATAAGAGATGGGAAATACTAGCCTTTGTTGTGATCTCAATGTTGAAGAGGACTGAATAGGATCTGCCCACTGCTCTTTGATTACAGTTGCCTGTCCTCAGCTGCCTGTCAGTGGTAGATGCTGCTGCATTGCCCAGGATGGGAAAAGAAAATCAGTAGGAAGAAATCGTGTGGGTGCGGAGTTGAGAGTGCAGGGGCAGAGCTGTGGTCGCAGGTGAGTTGAGTGTTACCTGATATCTATCTTGGGAGTCTCAGTTGCTCAGGTTGGGTTTGAGGCTGGCTGGGCTGGGCTTCAGTTTGGCCTGGAGAACTTGGAAATTACCCCTCTCCAGGGCACACCCTTGGAGACCCTCATTCAGGAAGTCTCGGGGTGAAGATTGAAGGGGTGTATTTCTTTTTTACAGTGCTAGAGATCACACCTAGGCCCTCACATATGCTAGGCAAGGGCTGAACCCTGCAATTAATACATATATTTTTAAAAAGTGCTAGGTGATTCTGATACACAGCTGTGTTTGAAAATTTCTACATTGGGGATAGTTTATTGCCCAATTGTTCTATAAAACATTCCTTAATCATTTACTACTCAATGTATGGCAGGTTACAGCATTGTAATCCTTATTTTAGAACTCAGAAGAGATATGTGACTGTAGATATATTAAAATAGAGAGCTTGAATTAAACTAAACCCTGCCATGCATTTACATTGTTTTCTAGAATCCTTGCCTATATTTAGATTATTTGAAATGAAATACTGTAAAGAAAATTATGAAATAAGAATTAAAAAGCCTGTTAGAAATGTGAAATACCCAAAATATAAACCTAAGTATGTTTGCACTTAAAGTCTAAAGGAAGATATTTTCTTCCGATATTTGAAAATTTTATTGCTCTTAAGTGAATGAACTTAGATGCACGTTACTGATACTTAGTCCAAGCCATTGCTTGGACTGCTTAGATGACTTAGTGAAAGGGAGTTCCGTTCGGAGGTGGTGGACGTGAGTGAAGTCTCAGTGCAGAGGTTACTGTTTGTGAAGTCGAGTTGTTACTTGACTGATCTCTTTGGCATGTGTTTTCTTATCTGTGGAACAGAGAAAATACTACTGACCTTGATTGAGTATGATGTCTTAGGTGTGATGAGGAAATGTGAGATGGGGCTATAAGCGGTGGTGAATGGTTGAGCAGCTACCTGTCTCTTTGCTTACACCTGCTCTTGAGTGTTATTAATACCTCGCTCTTTAACTCTCTGGTGTCACAGACTGGATGAAAATTACACAGTCACCTTGTATTCCTAACACCCCTCCATTGTTTGCACTTAATCTGGCACAGTAAGGAAGATTTTTCTGGCCTCGTTGCTGTAAACCCAAATCTCTCACCAAAAACCCAGCGCTTGGATACTTTCGGGTGATTTTCTTCAATTTTGTGGAATCTCATCTCTCCAACTACACTGATCAGTGGAAAAGAAATTATTTCTTTGTTTCTCTGCTCTTGAATAGTGTTTGTGACTCACCATGGTTTGGCATTTTAGACCCTTAGTCTGGAGGGCCCCATGGAAGTAAATTCCAATGCAGAGAGATGACAGAGGAATGGTAGGGAGAAATGGCTTTGTAGAAAAAAACTAAAAATGAAAAGAAATAAGGTTCTTTTCACCTGAGGCCAGTGTTCTGACTTGGGTTTTTAGAATCTGTGTCTCTTATGTTGCTAGTAGTGTTTTGGTGGTCTGGGCTTCTAATGGTACAGCTCTGTGAAGTCTCAGAACTCATCTGGGAATTTAAGACTTGTTTCCTTTGAGGCTAGAGAAAGACCACCTCTAATTACACAACGTCTCTTATGCATAGAAATTGTACTTACAAATACAGTGTATACCGACTATTTCCCAAGGTGTGTGTGTGTGTGTGTGTGTGTGTGTGTGTTTTTCTATGAATGTATGCACAGTATGTTATTTTCTAAAGATTGGGCATATACTTTCATTTTAGCAAACTTGGACTGAAATGCAGTGATTTGAATGTCTGATTAAAACTACTCAAATGGCATTTTACTAGTAAAAGAAAGTACAAGCTGAAGATAGAATTCTTTACTACTTGCTTTTGCTCTGAGGTAGTGGGAACCTTCCATATGCACCAAGTTAAGGAAAACAGTGTTTTTCAGTCTTCAGAGTAAAACGTGCTAATTGGAACAAGTGGGAAAGAGGATCTAGCTGAATAGGTTGAAAAGTTGAGTGCAGAATACATATAAAGGAGTACAGCTATATAGGAAGCCCTTCTGGACCTCACTGCAGTCCGGAAGGACCCACATTTGTAATCCCAGGGAAAAGTTATGTGAATTCCAGTAAGGAATTCCAGTCTACCACTACCAGTGCAACCCATGGCAAGAATAAAGAGATGAATACATATCCGAAGTTGTGGCAAGCCAAGGGGGTCCTAACTCCAGCTAGCATGCATGATGGGTAACCAGAACAAAGGCTTCAACCCAGGGTCGAACCTGGGTTTTGTTCCTGAGTGAAGAGGGGAGTGGCTGGAGAATGAGTGACTGTGAGCAAGATGGCCAGTGAGTGAGTGTTGGGGGCTGGGCTGGGCAGGAGGCCTTAGAGTGCCTCTGCAGTGCGCAGAGGGAGAGCTATGCTGAAAGAGCAATCTGCATATCGCAGCTTGAAGAAGTAGCTTGTGTTTTGGGGTTGGTGCTTTGGCCTTGATGTCTAGTCTTCATGCCCTGAGACGTCACAGGTTCTTTCTGGAGCCTCAGTCTCAGACTGCAGGGTGGCATTACTGGGCCCAGCTTGTGTACACTACTTGGGAGCTGTGGGTGTGGCATCACTAACCTGTCACGTTGCTTTAAAGACTACGCATCAGGACTCAGCTAGACCCGTTTGCATTGCTTAAAGCCAATTGACAGGGTAAAGAAATATCCTAACCAGCTCTGTACATATCAATACATGGAAATAGGGCCAGGTTTAGCCCAAATGGACACAAATCTTTCAAGGAGAGCCATCCTGGTAGCCCTCCACAGAGCTATTCCTCTTTAACAACCTCCCTAGGTAGGACCTAGTGGTGCTCTTCACACTTTCTACCCACCACTCAGACTTACTTCCCATCTTTTTTTGGGTGCAGTTTTGTACATCTTGTCTATAGAGCCTCAGTGTCTTTTTTTGTACAGTGCACCTTGTATAGTACTGTAATTGTTTCGGATTGTACTATATGGAACTGTAGTTTTATGTTCTGTTATATACTACAGTACTGCATGTTAGGGTTATGCAGATAAAAGCAAAAGCATCAAGTTGGAGTTTCCTTTGACCGTTTTTTTGTTCTTAATATTGTGATGTACATATTACTGTATACAGAGCAGCATTTAGTGACCTATTCATTCAACGACCCAGTCGCAGAAACAGTAGAACTCAGTCATTAAACGAGGATGTCTTCAGTGAACTAAAACATGGAAGCTTAGTGACTCTGTCCTGTTGAGATCAGTAAGGATGCAGCCGGGTGGAGTGCCATTTGATGGGATGAGAATAGGACTGGGGAAACAGCTTTCTGGTTGGCTTAGCAGAGGTTTTACATTTAGGGATTTAAAAACATTGTGTGAACAGTACAGTGAAATTTTAACCTAGAGTACTGACTTGACCTCTCTCCACATTAGTAATACTACTTGGAGATAAATAGACGTTTCTAAATTGTCTGAAATCTGCTTTCTGTTAAGGAGGTCAGCAGTCAGCATCATCTCTGTTCTTTTTCCTTACTGGTTTCAGTTTTGGACCAATGGTACAGTGCCAGATACTTCTGAAATTCCAAACTAGAAAAATCTGATTTAGAAGCATTTAGGCTAATGAGAGTAGCAGAGTTGGCTTTATAATTATATTTCAATCAACAAATACAATTTTGTTGTGAGCCAAGTTTTCTCCACTCTTTCTGTAGTCCTGTCAGTAAAGGCGCATGTGTGTGTCACTTGTAACTCCTGTGTCTCTTCAGGGACTGAATACGTCAGGCTGGGAGTGCACCCATGACTTACAGTAGTGTGTGTTCTCAGAGAGAGTCACTGTGGCATAGCCTGTAGTGGGTCTCACAGGTCTCCTAGATCCCTGTGTCTGGGAAAAGCTGACAGTTCATTATGCTGGAACAGTGTTATTCTGTCCTTCAGAATAAAAACCAGGACCACCTTTTCACTTGCTATTGACTTGCTGCTCCTCCTTTGAGGACTCCAGGAGGAACAGAGTGTCAGCTTTCCCATCACTGGGACAAAATATCTGACCCTGGGACTTAAAGGAGGCGAGGGTTATTTGGCTCATGGTTTCGGTTGGTTCAGTCCATGGCTGGCTGGCTGTAAGGCAGAAAGGACATGGCAAAGGGGCCTGGTGAGGGGCAACTGCTCACCCCATGGCAGTGCAGAAGGACAGAGAAGAGGAAGAGGTGGAGACAAGAATGCGTCCTTTCAGGTCACACTTCCAGTGCCCCATCTCTTCTAACCAGGGTTTTCCCTCTGAACATATGAGAGTTTTGGAGGATGTTTTAGATGTAAACTGTAACAAGTAGGTGAGTGCATTTCAATAAAATGTATGCATATTCATCTCTACTTTTCAGAAATGTCCCTGTTCCCAGCCATAAGTCCTGGTATTTCCAGTTCAGAGTTAGGGTTAATCTATAAAAATATCTGAACCGACTTCCTCCCTCACAATGTATATTAATCTTTCCTTTAAAAAAATAAGACGTTATGGAAACAGACCCAGTTATTAAGGTGTTACAGAAAGTTTAATATATTTTGGTTCCACAGATATTGCAGCCCTTTGTATGCATTTCCTCACTGTAGAGAACAGAAGTCTATCAAGGAGAAGTTTTGAGAATGTGCGGGGAGTGGGGTGGGGAGGTGGGAAAAGAAACAGGAAAAGCTCGTTCACTCTTGGGCTTAACAGCTTTCATATGCAAAATAGTGTAACCCTGATAGCTGACATGTGGTGATAAATACAGTCATCAGAGTATGTATGTGTTCGCAGCCTGAATTAGACACTGCTTCTAGGAACAGGTGTCTGTCTGGGTGCCCAGAGTTTAGTATGGTGTTTGAACTTGCCACCTTCTCCCCTCTGCCCCTTCCCTTCTCTGTCATCCTCGTCCTCGTGCTGGGAAGGAGGCGGGGTTTCCTGACAAGTGGGCTTTGTTCTGGGAAGGCTGTGTGGCCAGCTGCCAGCGTGTCCTAAAACTCAGCCAGTCACATGGTGAACAGAGAGGACTTGCAGAAAGGTCTGATGAAAACAGGAAAATCCAGTGGGCTGAGGGGCGAAAAACAAGCAGAGCAGGCAAGTAGAGGCTGAGGATCATTTGGGAAGGAGCTCACTGTTCTTTGGTGGCTGTTTCTCTCTCTCTCCTGGCTCCCTCTCTGTGCCCACCTGCTTTTCACCAGCACCACAGAGGTTTCCCCTAGGTGTGTGGGTTACTGAGTAGCAGGCAGATGTAGCAGCTTTCCAGGACGCACCTTCCAGAACACTTGCTTGAGCTAGTATTGCAAAAATGCCCTGTTCTCTCCTACTTCTATCAATACTTTTTAATCTTTTCTGATTATGCTGAAGTCTTGGATTTTATCTTCCTGTTTCTCTTTTTCCAGTTCTGTCCAGTTTTAGGGTGTATATGAGAGCTGGGGAGGGAGGGTGAATAAAAGTAAATGAACAAATAATGTGTGAGGAAATCCGGTATATTTTGTCTCTACCCAGGAAGGCAGGCCTTCTGAGATAATGCTTTCACATAAATTTATATAATTGGAGAACTTCATATAGCGTAGGGTGTTTTCTAGTTCTGATTTATTAACAAAACCAGCTTTTGCAGAAGTGGTGTCTGTTTCCACATTAAAGGCTGTGCCTGTCTCGTCCTTCCTGTATGGGCACTGGTAGCATCTCACCTGCTGGGCACACCCGTACCTTTTGGGTTCAGGGCACTGCGGTAGCTGTGCTGGAGGCTGTGGAGAAGAAACCGTCTTGTTTGTGCCCCCGGAAACTTGTCATTGAGTTGGGGGCTTTGCGAGGCCATGGAATGTGCCTTGGAGAAAGCCGGAGTTAGGTTTTTTTTTTTTTTTTTTTTTTCAACACTGGGGATTGAACTCACAGCCACACGCCTGCCAGACAGGCGTTTAAGCCACTGAACCAAACTCCCAGCCCTAGTTTTTTTGAGGCAGGGTCACACTACGTAGCTCAGACCGGCCTTGCACTCATGTTGTAGCCCAAGCCGGCCTCGAACTCACAACGCTCCACCTACCTCAGCCTCCCGAGTGCTGGGGTTAAAGGCATGCGCCCCCACGGCTGGCCGGGGTTAGGTTTTGGCTGTGGCTGTCCCTGGGTGTGACTTCTGCCGAGTCAGATGTGCGCATCAGCACACATTGGTTCCACAGCTTTCGTGCCGGGAGGTGCTGTTTCAGGTTGGGTCAGCACGGCAGCCACGTAGTCCTTTTCTCCGTGGCAAGGACTTGATGGTTCCGTCAGCACTGAGCTTTAGAAGTCAGTGTCGCTCTCCCTCTATAGGTGACAGGGTCGAGGCTGAGATCTGGGGAGAGCTTAGGATCAGGACGCAGGTGTGTGGTTGTAAACCTGGTGCATGTAACCGCTGGGTGTCTTTGCCCCTCCTTGTGTCTGTCATCAGCCTGTTCAGGAGAGCTCCCCGTGGCTGTCTCTGGGGTGCGGCTTTCCCTGCTGCACCGCCCCTCTCTAGCTAGTGGGACTGCCTTCTGACTTACAGCTCACGGCTGGTCAGTTTTAGAGCCTGCAGATTTTCTTCACAGTGGGACGTGTTCAGTCCACCCCTGTCTGCTTCCTCTTGCTGTAATGGAGACTGTCCTTTAGCCCCTGCTGTGGGGCATGTCTGTGTGTTTCTGGGGACTAAGGTGGCTGGGTGTGATGAAGATGCCACAGTGGCAGCAACTTTAACAAGACCAGATGGTCTCCTGTTGACTCCAGGTGAAAGTCAAGAGTGTCAGCCAGGGCAGCTGTTCTTTAAAAAACAGCCCAGCACCAAGTGGGAAGCAGAAAGTGAGGAAGATATGAAGAGACTGAGATCCTCGTGCTTTGCTGGGGTGTGAAATGGTTCAGTTAGAATGGAGAATAGTTGGCCGCCACCACCCCAATTTGAACATGACTTTCTGTGCAGCCCAGCAGTTCTCCATCCGAGGCATGTCCCCCACGGGGTCCGATGCCAGTGCCCGTGCTCTGGTGTTCCTGGCAGGGGTGTGCACGAGCGTCCAAGGTGGAAACCCTCCGGGCGCCTGCCCGCAGGTGGCCTGCAGCTGCGTGAGAGTGCAGTACGATGACATGCACGCGAGGACACTGCTGAGCCACGCCATCCACCTGGCACACGGAGGGGGAGGTCCCACGTGGCAGTGGCAGTGAGCCAGGGAGGCTTGTCACACACACACTGCAGGCCACCTTGCCTAGATCATAGGCGAGAAAAGTGTTTGAGAGAGCACAGACCCTCTGATCTGCAGTGGAGAAATACAACGACTGCCCTGCGGAGACAGGAAAGCTGGGCACTGGAGGGACAGGCACTTTGCCTGAGATGGGTGCTGTTGCACGGGATGGAAGTGGATGGAGACGAGTGCTACGGGGTGTGGGGCCACTCCAGGGCGCAGGGCCTAGGAGAGTAGGAGAGTGGCAGGGCGCTTGCCTCGTGTGCACCACACACCTACAAACACTGGGATGCGTAGTGATTGCTGCAGGCGGATGTTGGCCTGCTGCCGGTGACAATGCCAAACCTTCTGTCACCTGCATGGGCGACCCTAGCCTGCCTGCTGTCCCATCTCCTGTGTCACTTCATGAGTGCTCGTCTGCTCCCGCAGCCCCCCAGAGGTGCTTGCCGGGCTCTGCCCACACTGTGTGGGTCTCAGCCTCCTGTCACCCACCCGGCTCGCTGCCGCGGAACCCGCCGCAGTAGTGAGCTCCTCGGTAGCATGCGTGTGCCTGCCCAGCTCTTCACGGCTGAGACTCGTGATCCGTGGGAGGCTGCGGAGTGATGCCGGCCGCTCGATGGTGTAAGTTGAGGGCAGGCGTTGTTTCCG
Organism: Dasyprocta punctata; assembly: GCA_004363535.1. Taxonomy (NCBI): domain Eukaryota; kingdom Metazoa; phylum Chordata; class Mammalia; order Rodentia; family Dasyproctidae; genus Dasyprocta; species Dasyprocta punctata. The sequence continues at coordinate 33,233 of RJWM01005822.1, read as the reverse complement.
AAGCCCTTTCCGGTCTCCTCCTCTGTGCCGGGGCGTCCTCCCCCTCCCCCACCCTCAGGTGCAGCACAGACGTGCACCTGGAGGTTGCTTCCGGCTCCTCCTGCCTTCCCCTTCTGTCTTTTCAGGGCAAATGCACACCCCTTTGCGGCAGAGCAGGGCAGGGCTGTCCTATACACTGTTTTATAACCTGCTTTTCTCACTGCTATACTGACAGGTTGTATGTCAAAATTTAGCAGGATTTTAAAATCCAAGAGGGCGTGCGGAGTCAGGTTGTCCTTAAGGGATGTTGTGCTAGGAACTTAACATGGTGGTGACTGCCCCTGGGGAGTAGAGAGGAGAACTTCTGCCTGTGTCCCCTCCCTGTCTTTTTTAGTACTGGGAATTGAGTGGGGAGTGGGTGTTTTACCACTGTGCTACATCCCCCAGCTGTTTTTTTAAAGTTTTGAGATGCAGTCTTACTAAGTTGCTCAGGCATACCTTGAATTTGGGATCTTCCTGCCTCAGCCTCCTAGGTAGCGCTGCCATGCCCGGCGAACTTTTGCTGTAGTGTTGAATGTATATATTTGTTATGAGTCTAACACTTACAGTTTAAATGTGGCAGCATTTATTTTTCTGCCTAATCCAGGCTTATGTTTACATTTAAAACAACTACAATACCAACTTTACATTAGACAGATTAACAAACATCATCATGTTATTTTAATTTAATGAAGTGCCACCGTTTCATCATGCTCATTTGTTCTTTTTTTCTTCAGTTGTTTCCATTTCCTTTGTCGTCAGCTTAGATTTGAATCCTGGTTAATTAATGCATGTGGCCTTTCATAAATCACTATTTTTAAGCCTTGATTTGCTTGTGAGTAAAACAAAAATGAAACTTAAAATATTGTGAGAATTCAGAGCAGGTATTGAAAGTGATTTATAAAATGTAGAAACTATATAATTGTGTTTATGGATTAAATAAGCGGGCCTGAGCCATTCCGCTGACTTTGCTTTCTTGGTGTTGGTTTGGAGGGAGGATGCAGGCAGAACTGCCCCTGGGGTTTTTTCTTTTGGTGCCCTGAGGCCTGGGTAGGCGCTTGTACAGCTGGGGTGGTGTGGGTGTGCTCGGCCTGGGCCAAGTGAGGGGTGCACAGGTGCTGGCCGGGGCACGCCAGCAAGGCCGGGAGCCGACAGACCCTGGTGGGCGCTTGCTCGCTTGGGTCCAGCAGTGAACCCACGTCCCTCTGGCCCCACCCCTCAGGCTTAGGAAGTGGACATTCGCATGCATTGTGATCCAAAGGCCAGAACTGGTCTGGTGAGATCTGGAGGGCCAGAGGGAGGCGATATCCCTGCCCGTGTGACCCTGGGCACATTGCTCCCTGACCCCTGCTGTGCAGGGGACAGCCCCATGAGGGAGGGAGGGAGGGAGGAGGGGCGGCCTCCTGACTGCAGCCTCAGGCTGACAGGCATTGGCTTTCTCCAAGGGCAAGGTGGGACAGAAACAGTCCAGTGACTCCCAAGGCAGCGGTGGTCACCACCCTCCGGCTGGGCACCGCCCTCTGGCGCAGCCTGCAGGGTGAGTCCCCTGCAGAGCCACGCAGTGTCATCCCTGGTGCGAGCTACCATCCCAGCCGCTCTTCCCTTGAGGGACAGAGCGCTAGGAGAGTTTTCTGACTCACTGTCATTGCAATTCGCAGGAGATTTGAGCTTCTCGTTTCACTTGCAGCGAAGCCTGTGTGTGTGTGTGAGTGTGTGGGGCGAGGGGAGCTGTAGATGCTCATGCTCACTTGAGTGCAGGCTGCTGCAGAGCCGTGTGGAAGGAGGCTTGTCCTGAGAGCACCACGCTGCGGCTGGGACCGTCATCCTCCTTTGCAGGGAAGGACAGTCACAGGAAGGTACTTCCCTCAGCTGTGGCCCAGGCTGAGCGCCTTGCTGAGCTGCAGTTTTAGCTCCACCTTGGGGATTTCCCTGAGGTCCACTGGCCGACTCCGCCCTCTTTGAGCTTTCTGCTTTGCTGTGGGGCCAGTCAGCAGTCAGCTGTCCCCACCAAACTCTTCTTTCGAGGCCCATCCTTGCTCACGTCTCCCCTTCCCGCTTAGCTGAGTGTGATGTGCAGGACCTCCCTGTCACACTTAACCCACACGTTAGTCATTCGTGCCTGCCGTGGCATCTGCCCCACTAACTATGAGGTCACTTCTACACGTCCTTCCCCGGTGCGGAGGGGCAACAGAAGCTCTGCGGCCGCTGTGTCCTTCCCTCCCGCCGAGAAGAAATGCAGGGTTGGGCAGTGCCAGCGTGGTGGGGGCCGCACTATCTGAGGAAGGGCTGGGGCAGGTGTGCTGGGGGCTGTGCACATCTCCGCTGTGACGCCTGCTCTGTGCATGGAGCCCTGGGGCGGGTGACCCCCGCTCCCCCTCCGGCTGACTGCCTGCGGAGAAGCACCTGAGAGACTGCTGACCAGCCCCCAGTGCCACCTCCATCCAGCCCAGACCCAGCACCCTGCCCAGTCTCCCATCAGTGTGGGCTGCTGCGACTCGCATTAGAAAAGCGTGCAGATTGGGTCTTGGGTTCTTTGGTTTCTAGAAGGTCCCTGGAAGATGTGATCACAGAGGTGGAGCACATTATAGGGAAGGGGGCAGTCGCTGGCAGGGCGTGTGGCATGACCTTGGCTCGGTGGAGTCTGGGAGATCAGCAGCCGAGGGTCCCCGGGCCAGACGCCCGGTGCGCAGCCAAGCCCAGGCCAGTGCTGCAGTGCTCCGTGGAGTCCACGTGTGGGTGCTGAGTGTCTTGAGGGCTCTCCTGGAGATCAGCGTCTCCCTCCCTGCTGGGATCAGCCGGGAAGGTGTGGGCAGTGAATAAAAGCGGTGAGCCTGAGGTCAATGGGATTGCCGGTTATTTTGCTGAGTGTTTCAAACCAGAGTTTTTCAAACTCTGGTCCAGTGTGTGTTATTGGCCATGTAGTCTATTTTGTGGGCTTTGCTTAGCACTTAAAGACGCAGCAAGTAGGGGGAAACAGTATAGAAAAGACAGTGAAGTGCCCCTAGGAAGGACGAACGTGTTTTTGTGGAACTCCTGTTTCATACACTAACATGCGTACTGTAGGCCCAGTTCTGACCCTGGGCACGAGCAGAGCATGCTGGACGGTGGGGCCCACCCGGCATGGTGAGCAGCCGTAGGGAAGGCGCCAAGCTGTGCCTGTAGCCTCAGTGGCGCCCCTGGGGCTGGGCTGGGGCCCCCCAGGAGAGAGACTGCTCTTCCAGCACCTGCAGCCTAGGCCCGTTCCCAGCCACGCCACACGGGGTGTGCACGCACTCAGCGGAGCCTCCGTCTTCAGCGACTGTTTCAGAGCTAACCAGAAAAACAATTATGGTTTCATGGTTGAGGAAAAGTGTAGGGAAAGGTCTTTTTTGAAATTTCCTCATCTTTTTACTTTTCTTAGCCCCACTTAAGTTTGGAGGCAACAGCGGAGTTCCTTTGGTCATGGACTGGAATGGACACTGACCACGTGGGGCTCACTCGGTGCCTGGGCCCCCTTTATTTCCAGAGTGATCATGCATCGCAGCTGTGAAAGCTGAAGGAAACGTGGATGCCCGGCTGGGGGCACCTGGCCCCAGCGCTGGGACTTGGGGTCTGCAGGGAGCTGTGCAGACCTGGGTAAGAGGCTTGAGCTGTGCCTGGAAGCAGCAGTGTTGAGTTCAGCTGTGGTGCTGGCTGCTGACCAGGGATGGCCACACTTGTGGTGGAGTCCTTATCAGACTGTCCTGTGACCTTCCGTCTTTCTCTTAGACTCCCCTGTGCCCCACGATCAGCAGAGCTGGTTTCTTTTGTTGAGTGGTTCAAGCGCTTTAGGAGCCGTGCTGGATGGGGTGATGCCCCGGCGGTCCGTGTATAATAGGAGAGGGGTGGTGACTGACTGTGGTAGACAGACACACAGTTGGGAAAGACAGAAGTGGCAGTGGGGGGTTTGGGATTGTTTCCTGTGTCTTCCTTTGTTTGAATCTTGGTCATCTCCATGTTTTTTCTGATGAGTTGTCAGCAGGAGAGTCTCTGTCCTTGTGTCGTGTGACCTTTTGGCAGTACAAACTAATGAAAATTAATTCTGTTAGGGTGAAGTATAATGTGGTTCAAACATTTGTAAGTCAGGGTTGGCTTGTTTTGTCTCAGTCTAAAGGTTTTTAACAGCTTTACGTGAACTCACAGAACATTGAATTCCTAGTAGATGTGAGATTTGGGACATCTTGAGTCATCACAGCCACCCCTGTGAGGTGGCCACCTTGTATTGTTACCGTCTCACATGGAAACAGAAACTCGGAGAGCTTGAGAAACTTACCTAAGGCCTCACAGTAAGTCGAATGAGAGCTGAGAGTGTCGTGCAGCTTTCGCTTCCTACGGACTGGAGCTGCGAGTGCTGCCCAGGCCTGCGCGAGGCCACAGGGCCTGACCGTGCTGGCTGGAGCCCGGCCGCTCTGACCGGGACCGTCTTGTGGCCCGCAGGCGCACGCTGCCTTGCTTTCTGGCGTCTGCACTTTTCCCGCTCTGTTCCTGGCCCGCAGCTCCGCCCTACACCTGTCCTTGGAATCTGCCTCCCCCGCCTTTCCTGAGGCAGCTCGCCTGCCCCGTCCTTTGTTTGCGCCAGGACCAGCTTGCTCCCACTGTCAGGTCACTGCACAGTGTAAGCCTCGCATCTCGCGTCCCTGACCCACGGAGGTCTCTCTGTCTCAGCAGCCCCTCCACACGTGTGGACCTTGTGCTCGCCTTGCCAGCTGGTGGGGACTCCAAGGTTCTGGTGGGCACATGGGTGTCCTGATATGTGTTGGATTCCTGAGGCCTCGCGCTTTGACCTGCATAGTGTGGTAAGCGGAAAGAGGGGAGGCCAGGGCAGGAAGTGTGTTCCAGTCCCAGGTTCACCGCTGGCCGGCTGACTGTGGGAACCTCTGAAAGCAGGCCTTCTCACCTGCGAAGGGCTTGCGAGGCTCTCGTGTGGTTACAGATGCAGCAGCCTGGTGTGCGGGATGCTGCTGTGTGACGCAGCGTTTTACAGTGGTAAAGCAGGTGCTGCCTTGGTGTTTTAGGGCCGAATGATTGGCAAAGATGTTCTCCCCGCTCCTTTTTTTTTTTTTTTTTTTTTTTTTTTTTAATGTGGCACCAGGTTTTGAATTTATAACCTCACGCCTGCTAGACAGGCGCTTAAGCCACTGAGCCAAACTCCAGCCCTGGTTTTTTGAGGCAGGGTCGCACTATGTAGCTCAGGCCGGCCATGAGCTCACATTGTAGCCCAAGCCGGCCTCGAACTCATAACGCTCCTCCTACCTCAGCCTCCCGAGTGTTGGGCTTAAAGGTGTGAGCCCCCATGCCCAGCTCCACTCCCCCCTTTTGATGGCTCCTTCTGCCACCGTATTTCCGATACACGGGAAGGACCTGTGGATGGCTTCACTAAATCTATATTCTGCCCTCTTTAATGGCATTCTGGATGGATTGTGAGTAATTAGTGTAAAAGAAGAAAATAAGCAGTGTATCCTGATGCAGCGGGGCTTTTAGGAAGATGCGTATTGACTTTAATTAAGCCAAGGGCTGCTCTAGCCTCGACCAGAAGCCTCCCCTCGCTTGGGGAAGCGGGCTGGGGAACTGGGCGGAGCACCGTGCAGCTTTGAGTCGGCATCGATTGCTGGAGCATCCCTGAAGTTTATAGTAAGTGCATTTACGGTTCTGGCCATTCCTGGAATCGCGGCCGAGTCAGACGTGACTTACTCTGTGACAGGAGTGGCATACAGAAAAGTCACAGTTCTGACTTGCTGACAGGAGAAAATAGCAAGAGTTTTGTATTTCTCATATGTCCTCCTGGCTGTAGGCCACCAGCTTTCCAGTATCCTACGCACTTTATCAGAATTGGGGTCCCAGGTCTCGGGAACTGCAGATCAAGTCACTGCTGTGGCTGTGCAGGGCGAATCCTTGTGAGGCTGCAGCCGAGAAAGATGTGTGCCCGGTTCCTGGGCGTGTGCGCTGGGCCCTCGTGGGATGGGGTCCGTGCCGAGCAGAGCAGAGCAGAGCAGAGCGTCTTGGGGCCACGGGGGACTGGGCTGCTACTCGGTGGTTCTCTCTAGCTCGGGAGCAGGGGTCTTCTCAGTGGGCCTTAGAGTGGGACAGTACTGGGAAGCTGGAGAGACCGGGCATTGGTGATGGGGTATTTGGAGCAGTCGTTTTCCCTCGGAATCGGGAGCCGTGTGTGACTCCGGCACGTACGCTGACTGTCCTGGCGCCTCATGAGCCTTTTAGGGGGGTTGAGTGCAGGCAGCCGGCTCCATGTAGAAGATGTCAGAGATGTTTGGTACGGGTCAGTTCCTTGCCCTTGTCTAGAATTTGGTTCCATCGAACCACAATCAGCCTAATGGAAATTGCGCTCAGGATAGGGGTGCTTTCCGAGTGCCAGCTCCCGGCTCTCTCCGTGCGTTCACTCACGTAACTCTTGACAGCCTGTGTCTGCCCATGCACAGGGAGAACACTGAGGCCTAGGGGTGGCAACTGACTGGTGGTGGGAAAGCCAGGGCTCAAGCCCAGGCTGCCAGACCCGTCCCGCTCTGCTGTGGTGTCTGAGTCCAGGGCAGCCAGGCCTGCTCAGAATCCTCTCTGGAAACGCCTACCCCTCCGTTTCTTCTGCCTTCTGTGTATCGCCCGCTCTTGCACACAAGTTTGCAGCCCTTATCTGTCCTCCGACAGAGGTCTGATCACGGCTTCAGCACTGACCACCTTGCATCCGTGGCCTCTTGAAAAAGGCATTGTGCCTGAGGTCTCGAGGAAGACTTTCAGAGAGCTCTTTGTGGGCCTGCACCAGCCCTTTGGAAAGATAAGGTGACCGAGTGGGGAAACCCAGGCTCAGAGACGAAGCAAGCTGCTCGCGGCTACCCTTGCCGGGTGTCTTGTGGAGCCCGTGACAGGCAGCCCGCATTACAGTGATGCTTCCTTGTCACCTCAGCTCCCGAGTGGCACCTCAGCGTGCTTCTGCACGGTCCCCTGGTGTGAGTGAGGTGAAGGTCACATGAGAGAAGCGAGGGTTCCACCCCTCCCGGAGCATGCCTGTTCCATTTTAGTTTCCCCCCGTCCGCGGTTACCGTATAAACCTGCCATGTGGCTTGGCCAGCAGTTTGTGGGCACTGCAGTGGTCTGTTTTTGTTTCTTTCTTGTCAGCATTCAAAATGTAATTGTCTGTTCTTCCCTTGCACAAATAGTACCAGTATTTCAAAAGATGGCCTTGAAAATTCTTGTCTGCAGAGACTGCTGCCCCGGAGTTTGTACTCTCGTGTACTGCAGCTCAGCTTCCTTCCCTCCCAGACCCGATTAGTTTTTGTGACTTTTCTCTCATTGAGAAAGTATTGGATGTACTTGTCTCTTGAATAAGAATGCCATAAAGGAATCTGAGAAATCTACCAACTTTTTAAAAACCATACAAAGCACGTCTTTGAAACTGAGCCACTGAGAGACTTTTTCTTTCAAATTCTTGACCGTTTTATAAGGTGAGGAATTCTCTGCTTTCATCAGAGCTTTTGATTACTCATTTTTATTCTTCCCATTTTCTAAGCTCCTTTGTATTCATGTGCATTGGGAATTGAGCCTAGTGGATTGTATTTTTTTAAAGAATAGTTTGTGATTCTTCCCTGCCTGTTTCTAGCGTTGAAGATGTTCCTTTTCTGTCTTGTGGCAAGAAATTTGGATTGATTTTCTGGAGTTACCCAGTGTTTATAAACTGATACTCGTCCTTTTCTCCCTGGAGCAGCAGAAGGGAGACGGGTTCCCCGTCCGGGCATGGGAGAGCAGGGCAGCTCCTCCCGGTACCGGGCTGCTCCTCACCCCTTGGCTCGGGCCCACGCCCCGCCCTCCCAGCCCAGACAGGACCGCGCACTGCCCTGAGCCCTCTTTCCTCTCTGCTGGTCCTGGCTCTCATAACGATGTGGTCTGTGCCTCTCTGGCTCCGTCGTTCCTGTTCACTGTGAGCTGCATGTGGGCACGGACCACCTTGTTCTTTTCCTTCACAGTGGCCACCACGGCCAGCTCAGGTCTGATGTGGACAGCTACTCAAAAGTACTTGTCGAATGGAGGAATCTTCTCATGAGGTAGTAGAAGCCAGCTTTTGAACCAAGGCAAGACATTAGCATTTAGTAAATATCAGATTGCTGTTTTGATACAAGCCAGAGTGTATTTCCATAATTTAACAGTTTGTTATTTTTTTAAAGCTGAAGTTGTAATGATTTGTTCTGTGAATCTTGTTAAAAATTGCTCATATCAAAATAGCCAAATCAGAGTTGTGCTGCCCAAATTCATGTTTATGCCTCCTGCCTGGCCTGCTGTCCTTCACTGGCTGAGGGTCACCCACCACAGAGAACCCTTTGGGCAGAGGGCCGCCTTGGCACGCCATACCTGCGTGGGCCCATGCTGCCCTGGGCCAACCCCCGCCCTGCCTGCAGGGCCACCCTCAGAGGAAACCTGGCCCTCCTGCCCCTGCCCCACTGCTGCCACACAGTGCCTAGGCCGTGCTCTTCCTAAAGCTGGATCGGGGTCAAATTTGTCGAATGATTTGGCAGGACAGAAAACAGGGACACTCATGAGCACTAACTTGGGAACCTGTCAGCCTCCCCAGTAAGGTGGCAGGTCTTTCTTCCTGGAAATAGTTTGTTCTGTTAAAGAGCTTCTGAGAAGCAAGAAGACCATCGTTTCAGTGACAGAGTGGGCGTGCGTGTGTGTGTAGACTGGGCTGAGAGAAGATCACTCCAAAGGTGACAAGAATGGGGAGCACACGTGCACGTGCGGGAGCCCTGCCGTCACCGCTGTCGGGGAGAGGCTGTGACGGGAAGGCGTGCATGCCTCGCTGGCTGTGGCCTGGGGGCCCGTGCCAGGAAGCGGGCGTCTGGCTTCTTCTTTCAGAGCAGGAAAACAGGGTCTTTGTGTGGTGCTCACACCTGAAGATGAGAAGGTCTCTGTCCTCCTCATGTTCTCCTCCATTGTTTATGTTTGTTTGTTTACACTTCTTCCTCCCAGAGGCCTTTTCTTTCCTGTTTGGATTTGGGTTATTTGCTTAATGAAAATGTCGTCTTATTTTCAGACCCAGTTACTTCTGAGCTGATTTGCTTCTTGGTTTTGTCTTCAGCTCGACTCTGAATGGGCTTTGGAAACTAGAGAAGAAAATCCAGTTTGCGTTTTGGGGGACATTGGACAGCCGAATAAATGCAGGTATGTAGATTTGCATCTTTTTTTTTTTTTTTAAAGGAAAGTATCTAGCTTTTGAAAGAACAGTAGAACTGTGATCCCAAACCTGTGGTGTCATCTGTGCTATTGCTTGTAATTTTTAAAAATCAGTGATCTATTCATTTCTAGTATTGCATACACTGAGTATTCTTGCAGATTGAAGCACGCATCTGCATTACCCGCAAGACAGTGCTCTACCACTTGCGCTGTGCTTCTGTTTGCCAGAAACAGGGTGCCTCTTGCAGTGTGGACATGCACAGCTCTCCAGCACCCTTTAAACTGCTGTGGCCGTGCCCTGGTTAGAGGCCCTCTCCTGCTGGACCTTACCCGCTGTGTTTGTCTCTGCTGCCAGCAGGGCTGCACTTCGTGTGCGTGTGAGGGCCCAGCTACTCCTTTCCCTGGGGCTGGAGGTAAGCTGCTTTGGACTCCTGCTCTGTGGAGTCTTGGGAGTCTGCAGGGCAGAGGTGCCTTGCATTGTGAAGCAGGTTGCAGCTACTGGTTTACTTCTCCACTTTGCAGCGTGGGGTACAGGTGCAGGCTCGGTGCCTGCCCTGTTTTGAATCAGTGCTGCCTGTTGATCTAAACTTGTGGGTACCGCAAAGCTTAGTCTTTGAGCCCACTTTCCGAAGAGTCTGGCTTTCAGGGTTACTTTGGAGATTAAGCCGTTACAGTGGAATGGCTCTCGTTTGCAGCAGCAGGGCTGTGTGGCTCATGGTCACCCTTCTCCTGCTGACAGCCCCAGCAGAGCAGGTGACCTGCCTTGTGGAAGCGTCCCTGAGTCATCCCTCGTGTCAACCTCTGTGCCTGGCGCTTGGGACCAAGGGGAATGAGCAAGCAGGCCCTATCACAGGGCCTCAGGGGAGTGTGTGAGGACAGATGGGCCTGAGAGGTGGATCGTCTTCCACAGTGGTCACAGCGGGTGAGGGTGAGGACTTGGGAACGCAGCGGGAGACATCTCGGGCCGAGGCTCAGGGTCACAGAGGCATCATGCACGAGCTGCCTCCAGGCTGTGTGCTAAAGAAGCTGAGGTTTGCTGAGAGAGGGGCAAGGTGGGAAGATGCTTCACCAGGGGGGTGGGGAACAGGACGCTGACACGACGGGCGATGCTGGGCGTGGCACAAGAGGTCAGGTGCCAGGCACTGAGCCAAACTCCCAGCCCTGGTTTTTTGAGGCAGGGTCGCACTATGTAGCTCAGGCCGGCCTTGCACTCGCGTTGTAGCCCAAGCCGGCCTCGAACTCACAACGCTCCACCTACCTCAGCCTCCCGAGTGCTGGGATTAAAGGCGTGCGCCACCACGCCCGGCTAGGTGCCAGGGCCTTCACCTGCAGAGTGAGAAGGATCTGGAATCACCTTGAGGGGTGAGTGAGGGTGAGTTTGTTCCAGAGAAGAAAGCGGTAGCCTGAGGACAGGAGCATCTGTCGGTGGCCACCGGTGCTGGGCGAGGAAGGAAGGAGTGGGAGCTTCCCTCAAGCCTGCCCTTCTGGGTCCCACTGCTGAGCAGCGGAGGCCTGCTGGGACCCTCAGGCTCCTCCCCAGCGGCTCCTGTCTGTGTTCCGCTGCCTCAAGGGCCGCTGCCTCCCGCTTGCCTGTGGGTGATGGGGACTGGCTCTGCAGGGCCTTCCGCATGCTCCTGGACAGGCATCGGTGTCACTCAGGTTGCTCGGGAAGATGTCCCTGCACACTCACCTTGCACCTCAGTACGAGACAGACAGGAAGTCTGCAGACTGCGATTCTTGCCCTTGGTCTGCTCAGAGGTTGCCTTCCAGCAGCGGAGGCAGAGTTAGTGATTACTAATGCCTCCTCTAACATCATTGCTTCCAGAGCAGGCCACGATATTTTAGCTACAGCTTATACGCACATAGATAAAGTAAGTTCAGGCCAGCTCTGAGGTTATTCTGATTTTCAGCTGTGGTTAGTGAGCATGCATCATTCATTCTCCCCCAGTTTTCACCTCGGGAAGGGACAGGACAGAGCGGTGTTCTGCAGTGCCAAGCACTTCCTCCCGCACACCTTCCTGGTGCTTTCCTCTGCCCTAGAACTTTCTCCTCGAGTGACTGCATTGTCTCACTTTCCTCCTCCTGCAGTATCTAAATATAAAAGAGGACTGCAATGCCATGGCGTTCTGTGCGAAAATGAGGAGCTCCAAGAAGGCCGAGGTGAACCAGGCAGCACCTGAGCCTGGGGTGGAGGTGACCTTCTACCTGCCGGACCGGGAGCCCCTCCGGCTGGGCGCGGGCGAGTATACAGCAGAGGAGCTGTGCATCCGGGCAGCGCAGGAGTGCTGTGAGTGCGGGCCCTGGGCGGGGTGCTGGCTGACCCCAAGCAGGACACAGTGGGCCCTATACAGTGGCCCCTGCTTCACCTCCTCCACTGCCTCCCTCCCCCCGGGGTGCAGTCCGGAGTCTCCTCTCCCAGTGCAGAGGCTGCTTCTGTGCTGACACTGCTGAGCTGTAGGCCACAGAGCAGGGCGTCTGGCCCCTTGGCTCAGTGCCGTGTGTGTGTGTGTGTGTGTGTGATGAGAACATGTCAGCCCTGGTACGGCAGCCTGCAGACCACAGGCATGCAGCAAAGCTGTGGCATGCATGCGTGTTGTCCCTCAGCCACCCTCCTGCCCGGCCGTGATGCTGAGGGGACGGCTGGGCTGACCGCTGCCCCGGACTGGTCAGCTGGTAGCCTCGAGGATGTCTGTCTCACTGGTCAGCCAGCGAGGTGGGGCCCAGGCACTGGCCAGATCCAGTCCCTCTTATTACTCCCAGAGCTGGGGAGACCGGTAGCTTTCACTTACCTCCTTTGAAATGACAAGGCAAGCGGAACCACCGAACTTAGGAGCTTGGTCCCAGCTCACACCTTGCAAGGGTGGTGATGGTCATGCAGCTTAGCAGATACATGAGGGCGTGTTGAATCGCACACTTGAAACAGGCTTCCTTTGTATTATGTGAGTTGTATTCCAAGAAAGCTGCAGGCTCGCTCCTTCCCGAGCTGTTGGAATACAGTCGGGCTGTGTGGTCACCGCATGACTCGCCTGCCTGTGGTGCTGCAGCTTGTCCAGAGCTCCTGCTCTTCCTGCTGGGTGTCCTCCTGCCTCAGGTGTTTTATAGCTGAGGCCCGAGGAATGGGAAGTGTGCCCTCCTCGACTCCTGCTTGCTGATCATGGTCCGCAATAAAATGGGCTGTGTGTAGCAGAGAAACGCAGCCGTAGTTTGAAATTACTCTGACGAGGCAGCAACGCGTGCGGCAGCTCTCAAAACACACAGCTGTGAGCGCTGCAGAGTCTTCTGGCTCTCGCAGTGATCACAGCAAGTCATTCGGTGCAGTCTGGTTTCTTCCCTGCTTTTCACCTGTGTGTGGTGACATGCTTTTCTCTTAGTTCTCCTTGCTTTGTCCCCAGGGGGGACCCATCTGGGTTTGGATCTCAGCCCTGTGTGTTACTGCTGTAGCCGAGGAGCCTTGACTGGACTGCATCTCAGGAGGCCTGCTGCCTCCTCGTAAAGTGGCAGAAACCACACCGAGCGAGCTTGCCATGGGCCAGGAGGGCCAAGAGATGGAAAATACAGTGTTAGCACGGTGTCTCCCACGCAGCCTGTGGCAGCCATTAATTTTGTTTCTGTTCAGTGCTTGCATGTAAAAAGGTGTCTTTGATCTTCCTGTGATGGGTAGATATGGCAAGGCAAGGGTGTTAGAATCAGACCCGTGGTAGAATTGCACACAGCTCCGCAGTTGCATATAAATTATGCTTTGAATAAGATGTGTGCTTCAAATACAGATGTGTCTGCAGACAGGCTAGTTATCAGGCCAGCCCACAGAAGCCACCTGAAGCAGGCCTAGTACAATTGGACCCAGAGCCTTTGGCCTTGTTCGCGGGGGAAGTACCCTTTGAGGTACAACCGTTCTCTCTGTCAATGAGGAGTGTAGCTTCCACCTTTCCTCAAGGCCTGACTTGAGGTGTCAGGGCAGTGCTTGGGCTTACCAAGACACCTAAAGATTCCTGACTCCAGGTCTGCGTGGCCGGGCTGGCAGGACAAGGGGGGACCCTGGCAGTGTCATTTCACTTCTGGGGCCTGAGCTGGGAAGCAAGTGCCAGTGACCTCATTATCCCTTACATTTTGTGGTCGTCTGAGTTCACTGTCTCAGATTGACACCTGGCCAGACCTGGAAGTATCAGTAAGCCTTGGCTGTTGGCCTTCGTCTCCCCTACACATGGGTTGAGATCCCAGGTCTTGAATATCACTCGCAGGCATGCAGGCAAGTGGCGCCCTCCTCTCCCTGACCTCTCCTGTCCTGCTTACTGTTGGACAGGCAGCTTGCAGGCAGGGGGCAAAGTGCGACTGGACCAGCTTGGTTAAGCCTGCATCTTCTCGCTAGTTGGATAAAAATATTTATGGTAATGGTACAGAGCACTTAAGAAGTGCATTTATTATTAATAGCAATAGATTTTAATCACCGACAGAATCACTTTGGTTATTTATTCTAACACGCACTTTGTACACTACTGCCAGGAACTTCTTTGCATCTTTAATGCATATCACAGTGCTAGAGTTGTTTAAACATCTTTTGTGGGCAACAGCGAGGAGCTCCCCAAATCCAAGAACGCTCAGCCTGTGACTAGCACAGTGCACACCAGGCAGGCTGTGTGAGCCCCTCATGTGGCCTTACGGTCCTTTAAGCAGGGTTGGTAAGACTCTTAGCATAGCCACCTATAATGAGAAGCGTCATCAGCTTTTCTTTCTAAACAACTTCAGTGTGGTTTGCCAAGAACTATGTGCATTTCCTGGGGGATCATGGTTCTTGATTCATGTGATTAAAACTGCCCAGTCGAGCCTGGTTGGAAGTTGTATCTTCCTTAAAGAGTCTGAGTAACCTAGATTCCTTCTGGGTGAGAGCATCGTCTTTGCTCAGCTCAGGCTTTGAGACAGGTGGCAGTGTAACGTGTCTCCTCACAGTCCCTGACGTGTCCCTCTCCCCAGGTATCTCTCCTCTGTGTCACAACCTCTTCGCCTTGTATGATGAGAGCACCAAGCTCTGGTACGCACCCAATCACGTCATCACCGTCGACGACAAGATATCCCTCCGGCTTCACTACCGCATGAGGTATGGGACCTGCCTGCTTTCCGTCTGCACCTGAGTCATTTGCCAAGGATGTGGGCACTTCTGCAGTTTGTAACTTTTGCATTTGCTTGGTCTGAGAAAGGACTTCTTTAGTATCTGGAGTCCAGTTGACGATGGTGAGTCCTCACAGCCAGAAGTCGAGGCAGGGACATCCACTGAGTTCTAATTTTTCCCCTTGAGGTTTCTGAACTTAAGCTCAGAGTCCAGCCAGGTAGTGTTTAGGAATTGGGATGAATTTGATGGCCCTGCTCTTGCAGACTGTTGGGAGTTGTGTCCATGTGGTCTGGCAGAGCTGTCCTGATGGTGAACTATGGTTGTGAGCAGTTGGTCGTGACCAGGACTGAAAAGGGAACAGGAAAGAATAGATAGCATCAGCCTGTAGATGTATCCTAAGCACATTGGTTTTGAAAACTTTGGAGGTGTGTGAGAAATATGTATGTACTAGGTTATGATATAAAATACATTTCTTACTAAAAGCTGTAGCTAAGAAGTGCCAGAAGTATTGCCTAAGGTGGTAACCTCGGTTGACAGTGCTTTTAGGGAGTGATGTTGGGCCCAGGGAGTAGACATCTGGTTGTAGGGGTGTAGTTTTCCTTCTGACAAGCGCATGCCTTTTCTGCAGTATTGTAGACTCTGCTTGGTTTCAGCATCTCTGAGCTCACGCATTTGGTATTTCCATAGCTGCAGCCTCTTGCCTTTCACGTAAGCACATCCAGTTGTCAGATAGACTTGAAAGTGAGTTAGGTGCTAGTTATGTGGTTAGCAGTGGAGCTTGTATAGGGGATGGACCTTCTTGGAAAGGGTTGTAATTCATACACCTGTGATTAAATTAGTAGCCAGCTCAGACGCTGATAGGAGGCAAGGATGTGCTCAAAGGCACTCTGGGGTCTCGGGGTTTTTGCATAGTGTGTTAGCTGTTGTTCCCTTGGGAATTTGGTAGAGTTGTCACCGTTCCAGAGCCATGGTGTGTTTTTCTGGAGGCTGACCCCCATGTCACTCTCCTGATGGTCCTAGACCTGACTTTCTCTTCACCCTCCTTTTTTTTTTTTTTGGTACCAGGAACTGAACTTACAACCTTGTGCCTGCCAGGCAGGTGCTTAACCCACTGAGCCAAACTGCCTGCCCTTTCATTCTCTACTTACCTATAATCTCTCCTGAAGAGGAGAGGCTTGTCCAGTGTGCGATTTCTGACCCCACATCCAGGAAAATGTTTCCCCTGCCCCGCTGAGCCTTCTGACTGTATTTAGATCTGTTTTTCAAGGTGTAATCTTGCTGCCCCTGGCCTGGGGGTTTGCTGTGGCATAAGCACTGAGGTGAGTCCTCACAGTGGAAGTCCAGGCAGGGACATCCACTGAGTTCTAATTTTTCCCCTCGAGGTTTCTGAACTTAGCTCAGAGTCCAGCCAGGTAGTGTTTAGGAATTGGGAGAGACCTCAGCTTACCCAGCTCACCTCTTCCATTTTTCAGGTGGGGAAACTGCTGTGCAGACAGGAAAAGGGAATGACCCTGAGTTCACAGCCGGGGTTTGTCTGCTAGGTGGTGCTGTCCTTTCCGAGCAGCTGTTTCTGGTGGGTGGAGCAGTGCCTCAGGGTTAGAGCGTCTTTGCTCCTTCCCCATTTCCATTAGCAGCCAGGAAGTGCACCTTGACTTTATACCTGACACTGCCTGCAACAGGATGCCGGTTTGTTATCTCAGGCCCTTTGAACTTGAGAGAAGCCACCCAAAGCTAAAACATTTGCATTACAATAAACTACAGGAACTTTGAAACCTGCTAATCTCACCACCAGAGGCACAGTGTGAAGATAACTGTTGCTCTTTTTTTCAGTGGAATCCCAGCTCTATTTTGGGACATAGCCTTGAACCTTACTGTGGTCTCCAATTTTTCCATAAAGATTTGGTAATTGCTGGTTTATAGGTTAATGTAAGACTGTCATATTCTTTATTCCTTTAGAAAATATTTTGCCTTTTCATTCAAGTGCCTTTCACTGTCGAGTAGTGAGCCCTGCAGAAGTGCAGAGACTTGAGGTCTACAGTGTTAGTGTCTAAACGCGGGGTGCAGGCGGCTCCTAAGTGCTATGGACACGCACCTCGCGCACATCTCTGAGCCTGCCTGCTCCTTGTGCCCCCGAAAAGGGGTGGTGTGGGTGGCAGTCACAGCTCCTTTACTTGTCACTCTTTTTTTTGTTTGTTTGTTTTGTTAGCTGAAGTCTTTTATTGACTCATAATTACTTGTCTTGTGGTTTGTTGAAGCAGTAAGTCAGACAGCACTTGCTACCATAATGTCTATCACAGTGGCTAGCCATAAAAACTCCAGTACCACATTCATCTGAAGGGCACTCTCAATGAAGACAACTAATTTTGCCATTTTCATTCACCTTATGGTATTTTAGAACAGCCAATTTAACCTGCCTTCTCTCATACTTATTCTTCTTGGGAGTGGTGTGAGGCTTCTTCCTTTTCTCAGCACCACATGGAGTCTCAGCATGAGATGAAGAGTAGACTCCTTCTGAACGTTGTAATCAGACAAAGCATAGCCGTCTTCTGGTCGCTTCCCAGCAGGGACCAGCCTTCGTTGATGAGGAGGAATTCCTTCCTCACCCTGGATCTTGGCCTTTACATTTCCTATAGCGTCCGTCCGAGGGCTCAGCCTCCAGGGTGACAGTCTCCCCTGTAACAGTTTTTGCGAAAATCTGCATCTTGCCTGCAGTTCCACCTTAAATCGATGAAAAGGAAGTGGTGTGTTAGATCGATAAATAGAGGAGAGGGCAGCCTACAAGCCACAGGCCAAAGACTGGCGACAGAGAAGACCACTTGTCATTCTTTTCCACTAGTGTTTGTGTTATCAGGGATTTGGGGGTACCAAGTTTGATGAACACATTGGTATTTTAATTTGTATTCCTCTGTAAACCAACAATTTTGGCTATTTATATGTATTTATAGGTACAAAGTGATGTTGTCATTTAGGAATATAATGTGGAATAATTAAACCAAACTAATTAGTGTTTCCTCATCTCAAATACTTATGTTTTGTGGTGAACACATTTAAAATTTACTCTTAGCTGTTTTGAAATGTGTAATACATCTTCTTAACTGTATCTACCACACTGCAGATCTTTTTTAAAAAAAAAAAGACAACTCTTATTCATTCTGTTTGATAGTTTGACCTCTTTTGACCTTATCAATGATTAATTTTAAAAAGAAATGTAGGGTTTTCCAGTTTGTTAGCAATTAGAAAGGATTGATGTTGGTCACCAGTTTTGTTATTTTTGGCATCTTACGGAAACGTGAGCCTTTGACCATGGGTGCTTTATGGGGACTCAACCTTGTTTTACTTGTTTAAATTTTTCCTCAGTTGTGTTTGTAATACATACTAAATGCGCTCATTGTGGGGTGCTTACTGATTCAGACACACGTGGGGTCTTGAGCTCCCCTACCTCCCGGTGTACCCCCCCACCCCACCCCGCGGGCTGCCTGGCCTACTGAACACCCGCGGCCTTCACCGTAGTGGGGCAGCTGCATGCCGTGCATTGCCCCAGCCTCCCCATGTCAGCTTATGGCCGTGGGCTTCCCCACCAGATGTGGTCCCACAGGGCTTCTGGGTAGACACCCAGAGAAAGTCCCCAGGGAGCCTGTGGAGAGAAGGCCGGGGTTGGGCTGGTGCAGGGACACCTGCCTTCACTGTCTCGGCCTCCTCCGTCCCACAGAAAGTCACCATGTGGCCACAGGCCATGTCCTCCCAGCCTGCCTGCTGGTCCGCGCCCCCCACCCCCACCCCCAGCCCTGCGCACGGCCCCTCTTCCTGCTGCTAGGGGTGCAGCACGGACACCCACTCAGGGCCAGCCACTCCCGTCGCGTCCTGGCTGGTGGAGACAGTCCAGTGGCCCTGCAGGCCTGCTGTGGCCCACGCAGCACGTGGGGGCTCGGGCCGTGGGCAGGCCCGGGTTCCCCTTGGCTGAGTCACAGGCCGTGCAGGGCTGGCAGAGGGGTTTTCACCTCTGTGACTCCACGCCCAACCTGTCCCTTCCGCACACGAGCTCCCAGAGTTTGCTCACCGTGTGGTTTTCTGTTGATGTGTGGTGAGCACCTGTGCGCAGGCTCTGGGGCTCCCGATGCTGACTGTGGGTGCAGCATCTGCGCCTCCGAGCGCCTCCCTGAGCTCTCTGCCTGTGGCTGGGAACCTGGGCGCTGTAGCCTGGCTTGTTTCTTCTGGCCCAGGGACAAGCAGTGCCCCCAGCACAGTGCCCAGGACCCAAGTATCATTTCCCTTACTTTAAAATCCTCACTGGGGACGGGCCCGGCATGGCCACCTTTGCGCAGTGCACAGCCCGAGGTGTCCCCAGGCTGTGGGAGGCGAGTGGCTCCTCCACCACCCCAGGATCCCTGCACAGGTGACACTCATCTTGCTGCCTTTTAGGTTCTACTTCACCAACTGGCACGGGACCAATGACAACGAGCAGTCAGTGTGGCGACACTCTCCAAAGAAGCAGAAGAATGGCTACGAGAAGAAGAAGGTTCCTGATGCGACCCCACTCCTTGATGCCAGCTCGCTGGAGTACCTGTTTGCACAGGTGGGGGGCCAGAGCTTGGGAGGCGATGGGTCCCCCCGCAGGCTCTCCAGGCCTCACTGCCTCTGTTCCCTCACTGCCCCGCCTGCCCTCGTCACACACAGCGCCCTGTGCACGGAGGCCGAGGGGCTGCACTGGGCTGGCGGGATGCTGGGAGGAAGGACGGGCCACAGGTCACTGTAGTGGCGGTGGGGAGCCAGAGAGAAGCTGGGACCGCCCTCCGCTCTGCGGCCCAGTACGGATGCACTTGACATGCTGTCACCACTGTGTACCTGCGGCTTTAGAATATGTTGAGTTTGTGCCATTTTACAACCTCTTTTTATTGTTACTCCTTCATTCTGCAAGGAGTCACTAAAGGGCTGGTTTCCTGACTGCGTCTCGGCACAAATCAGCAGCAGTATTCACCGGGGTCTGGGGCCAGGTGTCCTCGAGTCAGACAGCAGGTGACGCACACCCGGAAGCTGTGGGGATGGGGCGTGTAGGGTTAATGCTGAGGAAGCTCTTGGCGCCTGTGTGCAGTGCCCAGGCTCACACTGCGCAGGCAGAGCTGGCACAGACAGCACCTGGCTCCCTTCTCCTCCCTTCCCACCGCCTCCTGTTCACGTGTGCTTGGGGAGACTGGTGCAGGCAGTGGGGTCAGGGCAAGTGTCCGCAGGGGGAGGGTGCCGGGGGGGGGGGGACCCTGGGGCTGGGAGGGAGCTCTGGGTCTTAGGGCAGGAAGGCATGGAGGAGGGGCTTCTTCCGCTCAGCGACTCCCGGCCTGACCACCAGTCTGGCTGCTTGGCTCCTTGTGCTGTGCGGGGGGACACCCTGTGCGTGGTGGGCCAGTCCCTTCTCGCTGGCTGGCCGCATCCTCGGCATGCTCCTGTGGCATCGCAGAACAGAGGTGGGGTGGCCTGAGACCCTAGGAGATGGGTTGGAGGAGGGGAGCAGGGAAAGAGGTGGCCCACGGGCGGGTCCCCAAGAGTCCTGCCGCACTGGCAGGGGCAATGCTGGATGCCATCTGGCGAGTCCAGCCCTACGTGCGAGCCAGTGGTGGGTCTTGTTCCCTGTGAGTGGCTCTGCAGGGTCAGGCCGCTCAGGTGAGGCACGGTGGCTGTCAAGTGGGTGTGGAAGTCCGGGGTCTGAGGGCCCGGGGTGGGCACTGGGTTTCTGTCTCAGACGGTGGTGGCTGGATATGGAGTCCTGCCTGCACAGGAGGTCTGGGGGGATCGCTGAGGAAGGGGTGGAAATGAGGAGTTCTCTGGAACACAGCCATGGTGGGGGCTGAGGTAGGAGGGTTACTAAGGAGGCCAGTGTCTGAGGAAAGCCATTCGTGTGCCTGCATGGTGTGGACACTGACGTTTTGCTCAAGGCTTCCCTGTGCCGTGGTCGTTGTGGTGGGCCTCGTCTGCACAGGTTTCTGTGGGTGCGCTCAGCTCCTTAGCACCTGCTTTTCCACACAAGTCAGCCCCCCATGCAGCTCTAGTACTGATGGGCGCTGTCCTGGCCCATGTGGGCCTCAGACCTGGCCTTAGGAGCGCAGCCTTGGGAAGCCCCCGTGTGGAGAAGTCAGTGCGAAGGTTGGTCTTTGTGGACTCAGTTTCTCAGGTCGGTGTTTCTGCCCCTGCCATCTGCGCTGTGACCTGTTGGCTGCGGCATGCAAGAGGCGTGCCGTGCCGGGTTGGGGAGCTGTGTTGGAGTCTGCCCCGGGGGCTCAGGATGCCTCCTGCCCACAGAACTACCGCGTCCATAGCCCTGGCTTGCAGCCGAGGTCAGTCACCGTTGCTGGCCCTCAGGACACTGGAGCTGGGCAGCGACCCTGTCTTACCTGAAAGGGACCAGAAGTCCTCCCAGGCCCATGGGCCTAGTGGTGTGGGAGCCAACTGCAGAACCATCGGGCACCTTCCTCCAGGGAAAGCGGGCATCTCAGGAGGCAGCTTGTGGCTGTCCCGTGCCAACCTGGAGAGCACTTGGAGGTCATGGGCCTTGGGGTGCTGTAGCACCGCACGGCTGCGGCAGTGCTCGGGAGGTCCCCACTCACTGAGCCTGGCCCACGCGCCCCGCTGCTGCCTGACTTCACTCAGTGTGACTGCCTGCCGTTAGTCTCCTATTTCTCTCTCTCTCTTTGGGACGGGATACCCACGAGGTCAGACACAAGCATGGTTTGCTTACCATTCTGTCTCTGGTGCCCAGAGTAACATCTGGCCCGATTGGTTTCCATGACTACCAACCGAGTGGATGAACTATGGGGGTTACCATAGGACCCTTGGCTGTTGGCGCCCACCTCGGAGGGCTGCGGGGAGGGTGCAGTGAAGCAGGAAAGGAGCTGGGCTCCGGCTGCACCCACCTCGTTAGTGATGGCGTGTCCCCTGCTGATGCAGCTCGTTTCCAAAGCTGTGCATGGCAGGCGTGGAAGGGATATGCTGTGGAACGCTGGTTCCTCCGTGTTTCTTGGCTTGGGAAGTGGGGCTCTGTCAGCTTCCATGCTGGGACCTGGCTGTCCAGTAGTGTTGGAGCGATCAGACCCAGGGCTGCGTTACCGGCCCTTGCTGTGGCGCCACCCGGGCCTGGCGCACATCACTTGTCAGCCTGGGGTGTGCCAACCACAGGGGGCTCCCCATGTATGTGCGTCCTCAGCACCCGGCATTGTGTTCGGGATGCGCTCTCAGAGAGGGCCACCCCAAGGCTGCCCTGCACCCAGCTCTGTCTGCTCAAGGAGCACCCATGCTGGGCAAGCTGGCCGCATCAGTGTGGGCCCTCTCCGCACGCTGGGAGCTTGAGCTCTGAAGCTGACGTGTGCTTCACCTCTACCCACAGGGACAGTACGATTTGGTCAAGTGCCTGGCTCCCATCCGGGACCCCAAGACAGAACAGGATGGGCACGACATCGAGAACGAGTGCCTGGGCATGGCCGTGCTGGCCATCTCCCATTACGCCATGATGCGGAACATGCAGCTGCCAGAACTGCCCAAGGACATCAGGTGCGCCCGGCCGTTCTCACCTGCAGAGAGGGGTGCGCTGATCACTGCGTCCTGACTCTGACCAAGGGCCTCAGAGATCTGCCCTGGGGCGGAATGTCTGCGCCCAGCCTGCTAATAAAGCCAGTGACCCCTGCTGTGTGCCTTCCTAGATTTTCCTGCTCCATGTGGCTGTGAGCGGCGGCTGCATCCCCAGCCCCAGTGCCCACTCTGGTGGTGTGCCAGAGAGTGCTTTGTTCTGATGGGCCCAAGAGGTCCTTGTGTCCGGCAGCATAATCCCACCATCTGTGAGATGGAATAGGTTTTTCTCACCATTGGGCTGTTGAGATTGACATAAATGATTTGAGGTGGGTCTGGCTCTATAGTTCATGCTGGCCTTGAGCTCATCCTGTAGCCCAGGCTGGCCTCGAGCTCTTGGTGATGTCCTGCTTCAGCCTCCCGAGTGGTGGGATACAGGTGTGCGGAAGCATGCCCGGCTGAGACTGCTCTTTTTCGAGGAATGTCTAAGGCTGTGCGGTGTCTGCCAGGTGCACACGTCTTCCCCTGGGCAGACGTCTCGTCTCTCCTTGTGCTGGACCGGCAGCAGTGCAGGGACTGGTTCGATCCATGCAGAGCGGCTGTCTCTCTTCTTTTCTGTGACCTTCACTCTAGGCCTTTCCTCTTTATTTTTTCTCAAGGCTGGTATGAAAAATGACGGCTCCTCTCTAGTTCTGTCCATGGTGCTACATGAATTTTCTTGTTGAGATTGAGTCGGATCCTACTGCAGGTGTCCGCACGTGTCCACCTCCCCTCCACCCAGACTGGGCACGGCGAGCAGACCGCTCTCCCCACAGACTCTGCTTTCTTCTGTCCAGGTGCATGTGTGCTCTCCTGAGGACAG
Source organism: Dasyprocta punctata (assembly GCA_004363535.1). Classification (NCBI taxonomy): domain Eukaryota; kingdom Metazoa; phylum Chordata; class Mammalia; order Rodentia; family Dasyproctidae; genus Dasyprocta; species Dasyprocta punctata. The sequence goes on along the minus strand of RJWM01005822.1, from coordinate 10,509 downwards.
TCCCTCTTGGCGAGCGCATCACTGTATCCAGCCTGGCTGTCCCAGAGCCATGGTGGTGAACCTTTCAGACGAGCTTTCTGCCCTGGGCCCTCTCCCCTTTCTACCGGATGGCAGACTAATCTTCCCCTCAGGAGCTGTCCATTTAGCAGCATACCAGAGGCAAATGCCCATGACAGGCACTCAGCCTGCAGTGTTTAATTAGCCTGTGTGGGTTTTTTCATTTCTTATAATGAATTCTGTGATCTATGAAAGTGTCAGGCATGGAAGTTCCCCCAGGACACCTCCAGTCTCCCTGGTGGACACACCCTCCTGGCCCACAGAGCACGTCGTGGCCAGCTTTTGGGCCTTGTGTCTGAGAGTTTGCGTGCACACCAGAGCGGTGAGACTAGCAGGCCACTTCGATGCGTGCCCTCGTGGCCCAGGACACTGGGTGACGCTGTCGGAAGCCCGCACTGTGAACTCTAGGTTTGCACTGCTGCGTTCCCTCTGGTCTCTGTCCACCTCCCTCTGCTGTGGTCAGCTTCCCCCGCTGCCCTCCCTTCTTACCTGGCAGCTCCTGCCTGGAAGATTCATGGACTGTTTGTCTCTAGATAGTTTTCTGCTCACCTGTCTGTGAAAAAGAGATCATTTTTGTTTTTTTAAATTGTTTTTAGCTATAAGCGATATATCCCAGAAACGCTGAACAAGTCCATCAGACAGAGGAACCTGCTCACCAGGATGCGGATCAACAATGTTTTCAAGGACTTCCTGAAGGAGTTCAACAACAAGACCATCTGTGACAGCAGCGTGTCCATGCACGACCTGAAGGTGAAGTACCTGGCTACCTTGGAGACGCTGACAAAGCACTATGGGGCTGAAATATTCGAGACGTCCGTGTTGCGGATTTCAGCCGAAAACGAGATGAGCTGGTTTCATTCGTCTGATGGCGGGAGCACTCCTCTCTGTTATGAAGTGATGGTGACCGGCAATCTCGGGATCCAGTGGCGGCAGAAGCCAAACGTAAGTGGTTGCAGTGGCGGAGAAGCCTGTGTCCCATGGTGCGTGCTGTTGGTCTGCCAGGGTCACGCCTGCCCGCACGTGCCCACCTCCCCTCACCGAGTTTGTGAGTGGCAGGGGCTGGGCGTGCGTGGGCAGTCCTGCTGTGCAGTGCCGAGAACGAGCTCTGGGCAGGCACTGCGAGAGCTCAGAGGAGCATGGAGAGCGCTGTCCCTGTAGTCATGGCAGCGGTCACCGACTGCTTACTGTGTGCTGACCACCTGATGTGTTTTAGTTCCTTTATTTCTAGAAAGAAAAAATCCTTTGAGGGCAATGCTTGTTATCTCCCCTCAGGGATGAGCTCAGAGGGGTGTGGAGAAGGGCGGGCCCCTGCCCGAGGTCCCGCTGGGAGCAGTGTGGGAGCCGCAGGGTGCCGCTGGCTCCCCGGTGTGGGTTTGTGCCCGAAACTTCTTGATGGATGTATCTGTTGGAGCCAGGGAGACCTGGTTTGGTTGTCTGTCCACGGCCCAGTGGTTCCGAGTGGTCACTTCAGCAGGCCGTTGCGTGTGGTTCTCCTGTCAGATGTCATCCCTTAGCACCCACGTGGGGATTGGTCACGGACCTTTGCGGATCCCAAGGTGCACGGACTGCCACATTGCTTTCCTAAAGCAGCAGCGTGTTTGCATGGCCCACGCCTTCTCTGGTCTGACAGTGCCGTGAAGAGTTGTCACACTGTGCCGCCCTTGGCGCTGACCAGGTGAAAGTCTGCGTGAGCTCCTTGCAGAAGCAGCTCTGGGGGCCACCCGCCCTAGGTCCAGTCTCTGGCGGGTGCCAAGCTCTTGGCACTGGGACGGGGACTCAGAGGGCACTGTCTTTACTGTACCTGGCTCACGGCATGGGGAAGGACCTAGGTGAGCGTCACAGAGAACCTGGTGTGTAGCCAGTGCTGGAGAAATCGCCAGCCTACTCTCCCAGTCAGAGAAGCAGCGGTGTAAAGTTAAACGTGAGACTCAGTTTCTCCAGCCTCATTGGTGTGCTGAAACGCAGCGCCTTGCCCTTTCCCAGGCTTTCTGTACGATGGGTGCCGTGCTCGGGGAGTCTGTGTGGACCTGGCTTTGCCTCGTGCCTGGGTGTGGGCCCAGGGAGGTGGCCCAGTGGAGGAGGTCACAGGTGTGGCCAGGGGCTCGACTGGAGCTGCCACCCCCTCCTGCAGCAGCGCGTTGCTCGGTGTGGAGGCTGTCAGGCGTGCAGTGTGGACTCGGCCCTGCCTGGGTGTCCCAGGAGGGACGGCCTCTGCCCATGGGGAAGCACTGCTGAGGCTGGCATTGAGCAGCCCTGACCGCAGATGCGTGTCCAGGAGCAGTCCAGTCCTGTCCCTTTTTAAGGTGACTCACACACTGGGTGTCAGGTAGCATTCAGGTGGTGGTCACTACAGTCTCTTCTGTGTGATGTCCTGAGACTCCCTGCTAGTGCTCAGCTTTTGTCCCTAACCCTGAGCTCCCAGCTGCTCCAAGTGCAGGCGCCCCATCTTTCTCCTCTATTGGGACCTGGCCTAGATCCCAAATCTTCCAAACGAGTGTACAGTGAAGGCTTAAATAAACAAGACAAGTGGTATGATTTTAGGGCTCCAGGAGGATCAAAGCCCCTGCAGAGTTCTTGACTCTGCAGCTATCACGAGGGCTAAGACAAAGAGCTTCTCTGGACCACCCGTATATATTTTCAAATAGACAAGGGGATACTGAGGGAGGTGCTGAGGGTGGTGCTGGAACTGAGCAGGACTTGGGAGTCACTTCAAGGACATCTCCAAGTAGAAAGGACAGCCAGAAAAGGAGAACTATTTTATGTCCAAATGACCTTTGTGATGGGACTGTGATGCCCTGCAGAGTAAGATGCCTGCAGGGCAGTCCATATTAACATAATTAATTGTGGAGCCAAGATGTCCTCAGCTGCAACCTTCTTTACCTTGCCCTTTGAGGTATCTCTGACCTCATTGGCCACTACAGGCCTCGGTCAGGACCAGTGATTCATGGAGATTCATTTACTGTGAATCAGCTCCCATCACCAGGTGAGGGGTCTAGGCCTAGGACAGGCTCACAGATAAATAAAATGCCAATTAGTAAATTTTAAATCCTGCTCAGAACTACTTCTTAGCGGTCTCCTCCCTGTGGCTCAGCCCTGCTGAGGTTCCAGAAGCTCCGAGCACTCCCTGGCATAAAAGGTAAAGTCAGCTTACCCCTGTCACCTGTGTGCACTTGTCAGGTCCTTCCCGCTGAAAAGGAGAAAAATAAACTGAAGCGGAAAAAGCTGGACAACAAACACAAGAAGGACGAGGAGAAGAGCAGAGTCCGGGAAGAGTGGAGCAACTTCTCCTACTTCCCGGAAATCACTCACATCGTGATCAAGGAGACGCTGGTCAGCATTAACAAGCAGGACAACAAGAAGATGGTGAGTTTCCCGCGGGGCTGTCGTGTGGCCCTGGGCTGGGTCAGGCAGTTCCTGTCTCAGAGGCAGCTGAGGAGCGTCTGACGTAGGCCGGGCAGGACTGGTGTCGGCTCTGAGCCACACTGGCCCCGCCCAGTGCCTTTTGTTGGTCTTGCAGACTCTGTCTCAGGGCTGCCGGCCCCCAGAGACTCTCTGGGCCTGTTTTGTTCCCAGACGCTGTGGACATGAAGGGAGAGGAGCTCGGTGACTGCCAGGGTTCCCCAGGGCCCCGCGCAGCCTGCTGCGGGCAGGGTCCCAGGGCCGGCAGGGGCAGGACGTGTGAGCAGGCGGCGTGGGGGCTCCTCAGGGCGTGGGCTCGGCACACCGCTCTCACTGCTCTCACTTCCTCCTCGGTAGCACCTGGGCGCGAGCAAGGGAAGTGGGAGCTCTGCCTGAGTAAACACGGGCGTGTCTGCGGAAGTCACGGCAGACGACAGCACATGGCGAGGACGGGTCTTGGGGCTGGGCAAAGGGCAGAGGGGAAGGAGGCGTGCTGCGTGGCTGGAGTGGGTGTGTGAGGCACCCCGTGGGGGGCTCGCTGACGCGTGGGGTGACTGACTTTCCTGGCAGAGCCTTTTGGGAAACAGCTGGGCGGCCCATGCTGAGAGCCATGGGAGTATCTGTGTCCTCCCATTTGGAGTCCAGGAGTGGGGTGCTGTGGGCTGTACTCCAGCAGCACCCCGCGGGATCCGCAGCGGGAACACAGCCCAGGTGCGCGAGAAGTGGGGAAGGCAGGCTGGGAACCCAGGTCACTGAGGGGCGCAGTGTTCCGCACAGCCAGGTGGCCTTGTTTCGCACTGATCTGTGAAGGTGTTTTTGTAAATGGAAAAAATTCCTAATGTGAGACTTTACCTAGACTGGTGCTGATGCATTAAAAAAATTTGTAAGAGGTACGCATGTACTAGCACGTGTGGTTGGAAAAATAATCAGGTGTTAGCAGCTCTCCGTGGTGGGATTGGGAGGGGGTTTAATTTTCTTATTCTGTTTTCCCTACTTTTTAAACAAAATAGTGGACGTCAGTTTTCTCAGAAAATCTGATCTGAATGAAGTGAAGGGCGCCGGGAAGCCTAGAGATAGGTGCGGGGGAGAATGGAGGAGCAGGGGAGCGCCAGGCGCTGTCTGTTGAGCAGGTTCTGGGTGGCAGCCCTGCGTTCTCTGCTGACCTCGCCACCCTCAGGGCCTGCGCCTGCTTCGGAGAGGGTGGGCACCTCCACACTGCTGCCCCCGCCTGGGGGGCAGGGGGACTGAGACCGGGAAGCAGCAGCAGACGGGGAGGCGGTGTGTGAGCCCATCCCACCGTTTGCAGGGGACACAGTCGTGTCCCGCACCGGTTGGCGCCTCAAGGTCAGCGCTCAGGCTGGCCACCAAGCTGCCGTGGGTGGGGACAGGAGTGCAGGCAGGAGGACGCCTGCGTTCCCTCGAGTGCCAGGCGCTTCCTGCCCAAGTGTTCAAGGCTGGCTCTTCTCAGCCAGGGTAGGGGGGTGTTTCCTTTTGACTGGGGAGGAAACAGGCATGCAGCAGTAAGGCCCCTGCCAAGGACACATGGCTGTTAGGTGACAGCACTCAGACTTGCCAGTAGCTGGCCATTCTGACCTGTGCACCCCAGGAGGGCTACGCAGACTCCTCCTGGAGCCCGGCCTCGCCGCCGCGCCCACCCTCATCCCCCTGGGCCAGGCCTCTTGGGACCGGGGGCTGCCTCCCTCCTCCTGGGCTAGGCTGTGCTGCTCTGTGCCCTGCCCCCGGGGGCCTTGCCCGCCGGCTCCGTCAGGACAGAGGACTCGTGTCCTGTGTCACCTGGAGGTCCGGTGCCTCGGTGGAGGTAAGGCCTGCAGCTGCAGTCTGTACCCCGAGCAGCTCCTCACTGTGCCATGAGCCACCTGGGCGCCGCGCCCACTGTGACCTGTGCTGGGGCTGTCTTCTGCCTCCAGGAACTGAAGCTGTCTTCCCACGAGGAGGCCCTGTCCTTCGTGTCCCTGGTGGATGGCTACTTTCGGCTCACGGCAGATGCCCACCACTACCTCTGCACCGATGTGGCCCCCCCGCTTATCGTCCACAACATCCAGAATGGCTGCCACGGTCCCATCTGGTGGGTTCCGCTGCCCGCCGGCTGCTGCCCGGGCCTTCTTCCCTGTCCCCGTGCCCCGGGCTCTGCTCAGGCCCTCCCGTTGCCCCCTCAGCTCTTCTTCTGCCTTGGAGTCTGAGCCCTGGCTGAGGCGCTGACCAAGTGTTGTCGCCTTTCCTCCCCGCTCTGCTGCAGCCCTAATGTCACACACAGTTCTGCTGGTGTGCTGGGGGGAAGTGGGGCTCAGAGGGAGGCCGGGTGATGGGGCAGCCTCTCCCGAGAGGCCCCGCGCGGCCCTGCTGGGCATGGCCTGCCTGTGCCGCTGCTTCCCCACTTCCTCGCGGCTGTCTCAGGTGCAGGTGGACAGCTGCTGTGCCCTTCCTGTCCTGGCCACCAGAGCAGTGGGGTGTGGTGCTGGCCCAGAGTGACCCTGGGCTGATGGCCTTGGGAGCATCATCCCCCAGTGTCCCAGCCACGGCTGTCATCCAGGGCCTGGCCCTGCTGCCCCTTGACCAGGAGAGCCCTTCTCAGGGAGCGGCCCACCCACCACCTTGGGGTCCAGTTCGTGGTGCCGTCACCTGGGATGTCTGTGTGATGGCTCCTCCTCTCGCCCACCCCCTGTCCCAGCTGCTCTGTTCCGTTCTGCTCTGTCTCCCTTCAGAGGCAGATGGTCACCCCTCCTGCAGGGTGTCACTGTGTGTCCCTGGCACGCCCTGCCCCAGGGCGCCGTCCACTTGCTGCTGCTTGCCTTGCACCGCAGTGGAGCTGGCACCTGGTAGGGCCTCGGGGAGCGCCGGGGGTGGGGGCTCTGTGGGCGGCCGCAAACCCTGCCTGCTGGGCCTTCTGTGCGCAGCCAGCCTTCCAGTAGGATTGTGTGCTTGGCGGGTCTTAGGGGGCCAGGCGTCCTGGACAAGGCCCAGCCTGTGCGGGCAGTTGGGAGGGCTGCAGGTCCCCGCCCACTGACCTGGCCAGCCTTGTCTGACCCACACTTGTGGAGCGGTGCTCACTGGCTTCTGTGTGCCAGTCGACCCACTGGTCCTGGGTGTGCAGAGATGGATGAGACAGGCGTGTTCCCTTCCTGGTCCTTCTGGACATGCCCATCCGCTGTGGTCACGGTCGAGCACTCACTGTGGACCTGGTCTGTTGTGGTTCCTGGGAGACAGCCCCGCACCACCCCGGGTTCCCGTCCCAGCCTGGGCCCTGTCCAAGAGCGCTGGTGTTTCTTGACTGGCGTCAGGGAGGACGCTGGGAGCTGTGGAGGGGGGCTCTGGGCGGCGCGTGTGGGTTGGTGCGTGTGGCCAAGCCGTCCACTGCCTGCCCCTCTGCAGCACGGAGTACGCCATCAACAAGCTGCGCCAGGAGGGCGGCGAGGAGGGCATGTATGTGCTGCGGTGGAGCTGCACCGACTTCGACAACATCCTCATGACCGTCACCTGCTTCGAGAAGTCTGAGGTCGGCAGGGACATGGCACAGGGCGGGCTGAGCAGGGGCCGACGGGCAGTCAGGCCCTGTCCTTCCTGGGCGGCCCTGCTCCTGGGCGTGGCTGGTAGAGGGCGCCGGGGACCTGCAGGCCAACCTCTGCCCGTGCCTTTGCCTGTGTGTGCTCTCCTTGTCCAGAGTGGCTCTCCAGAACGTGTGGCAGCAGGACGGCAGTGTGGCACTCTCTGTAGGGAGGAGTGTTAGCCCAATACTGTGCCCCATGTAGTGACAGGCGCTTTCAGAGCTGAGTCTCCCTCCGCTGTCTGGCAGACATTCAGGGGCAGCTGGAAACCAAGAGTGACGGGAGGGACCCCCTTACTGGCCCTCAGCTTTCCCCTTGTTATTCGTGCCGTTTTTTAAATGCACGCTGGGATGTTTTAGAAAATGAGGAATTCATGGAATTCATTCATAAACCCGCCAGGCACTGTGCCAGGCCTCTTAGCTCCCCGTTCCAGCAGGGTGAGCCGGGTGGCAGCCATGTGAGGTAAGCGGTGGCGTCCACGGTGCCTGTGGAGTTGCAGATGCTGTTTTACTCTGGAGTAGTTGTAGAGGTGCAGGGATGGTCCCGAGTTCGTATGCCCTTCCTCAGCATCCATAACTTTATAGCTTCTATGCTTTGAGCAGTCACTTCTGGTCATTTTTCTGGGCAGCAGGTGCTGGGTGGCCAGAAGCAATTTAAGAACTTCCAGATCGAGGTGCAGAAGGGCCGCTACAGCCTGCATGGCTCAGACCGCGGCTTCCCCAGCCTGGAGGAGCTCATGAGCCACCTCAAGAAGCAGATCCTGCGCACGGACAACATCAGCTTCGTGCTGAAGCGCTGCTGCCAGCCCAAGCCCCGGGGTGAGTGGCCAGGCCGGACAGGTGCCCGCGTGCTCGGCGGTGCTTTGAGACCCACGCATTCCAGTGCCCTTTCCACGGCGTTTTGCCTTGAGTGCCAGTGTGGGGCTGACCCAGCTCACACCTCCCCGCTCCAATCTTGGCCTGGTCCATAGAAAGGCACAGGCCTTTGCTCAGCCTTTCGGGTTGTAGGAAGGACACGGCCAGCACCAGCAGGAGCTTTCTGCTTCCTTCTCAAAATATAGTGTCCCAAGAGCTCCCTGGCTGGGCTCCGTACCTGAGAAACCTTCCTGGCTCAGCTTCCTCAGGCCCAGAGCTGGTCAGATGTGAGAGGTAGATCCCTGCTGTCCAGGGCTTCCAGGCTCATGCAGAGTGTGCCGTAGGAGGGCGAGGCCACCAGCGCCTGACGAGTGTGAGGCTGAAGGACCGCTGGCCAAGACCCAGAGACAAGGCCCATTCTCCAGCGGGCTGTGCGGAGGAGGTGTCCTGAGCCTGGCGGGTGGGTGATGAGATGAGCGGGGGGCTGGTTGGGGGAGGGAGCAGCCAGCAGGCCAGGCGTGGGTCACGGCAGGGCAGGGAACAGACTCGCTCTCTTTCAGCACAAGAGGACTCACGGGAGGGGTGCGTTGGCACCTGGCTGAGGGCCTCGTCCCACAGATAAACTGAGGTAGAGAAGAGACCCCAAAGGGCTGAGGGACATTGAGTCTAACCAAGTGCCAGGGCCCTGAAGTGTTGGGATTTTGTGGTCCGCCCCAGCCCCACCCCAAGATGTTGCCTGGTGAGCACCGGGTCACCCCAGTCAGCTGAACAGGGTGCAGGGCGTCTGGGAGGCCCCGGTGGAGCTGCCCATGTCTCTGCGTCGGGCGGGCAGAGCAGGCCGCTTGACTGGAAGTGGAGTTTCGGGGTCACAAGAGCGAGTTGCTGACCGTGGAGAAAGAGGAAGGCCTTGTGTTCTGCTGCTTGGAGCAGCTTCCGCTCGTCCTGGAGCTGTGCATTCCAGTGTTTCACAAATACGAGAGGATTTGCGGATTGGGCCATAGCTCTGGGGGGGGGCCCTGGGTTCAGCCCCCAGCAACACAAAACCAAAACGTAATCCTGCGTGCCCACTGTATACTAGGCTGTGGAACTCGAGCAGAGAACAGGACCGGCCCTGACCTCTTGGCATTTCTGCTTTCAAGTGTAAAATCTCATCCTCTTGGGATGGCACGCACTGGCCCCTACGAAGACAGGGCCTGTGTGTGGGGCTGGGCTGCCCGGGCACAGCACAGCCTTTGGACTGACCAGCCGGTCATTGATGCTTTTGCCTCCACGGTCAGCCTGTGAGCTCCTGGGCCTCCCAGGTCCGGTGCTGACCCCGTGAGCATGTGCGGAGTGACAGGAGCCACGTGGCTGCTGTGGGTGGCTGACTGGGGCCTTGGCACTTGGGTACCATACGCAGACTCCCCAATCTCTTCCATAGAAATCTCCAACCTACTGGTGGCCACGAAGAAAGCCCAGGAGTGGCAGCCTGTCTACCCCATGAGCCAGCTGAGCTTTGATCGGATCCTCAAGAAAGACATCATGCAGGTGAGTCACTGTTGCAGTGTCAGGGAGCCGCCAGGTGGGAGGGTGTGGCCTGGGTTGGGGAGATGTCAGGGGCAGCTGCTGACTTCCCTTTCACCCCACGACCCCCGCTCCCGTCCTGGAGGAGGTGAGTCAGCAGGTGTGTGGGCCCTGCACGGCGGGCGCGGCTCTGTCCGGGTGCATCTGGACCTCTCCGCTAAGCGCCGGCCTTGCTGCCTGTCCCTCTGGTGGGGCCAGGAGCTTTGTGTCCTGAGGTTTGGGCCCCAGAGCCGCAGGGCCACAGCCTGCCTTTCGTCCTGGACCCAAGCCACACTGAGGCTGCTGCTTTCTTGCCCCGTGCTGTCCACACGTGTCCTGTCAGCAAAGAGGGGTGCGTCCTATGGCCGCGGCGCCTGCTCCTGTGGGCAGCTCGCAGGGAGCAGATGGGCAGGCTCCTGGCTGCCTAAGAGGGTCATTGTCAAGACCCACATTCTAAGGTGGCTCAGTAAGCAGGGCTAGGACCAGTGAGCACCACGCCTTGGGGAGGCCTGACCAGACCCTAGGGGAGGCCGAGCAGCAGGACCCCGTGCAGGCCAGGAGCAGCGGGCAGGCGGGGTGTACTGGGCGGGGGGCTTCGGAGGCTGGCTGGCCCAGCCCGGTCTGAGTCAGCCTTGGGCATGCAGCTTCCCATGACCTCAGTAACTTGCACGAATCGTTGCAGGACCCAGCAGGGTGCTGCAGGGTGAGTGGACACATGGCCATTCTGCTGTGACAGGTGACAAATGGCACTTGTGCAGATTTGGAGCATAGGACTAAGTTCGTCATCAGGGAACATAAATGTGGGCCTAGACCCACATTTACTCTTTAGAATATTTCTGTGGAGTATTCTGTTAACTTTAATTTTATGAGTTTCACTGTATTTAACCATGAGTGCTCTACCACAGAAATAAGCTTTTTGCTCCAGCTGTCACCCCGAAGGCAGTCCTCACGTGTGACAGCTGTGCGTTCCGTGCGCAAGTATCGCTCCCACTGACAGCACGTATGGTTTGTTTTCTTGTCATTTCTCGTAGGGCACAGTTGACGTCTTTCTGATTTCCCGTTGTCGTAGCAGGTCTCTGTGGTACTGTGCCTGC